>CAUYPK010131590.1:0-12737 GCA_963574355.1 Loris lydekkerianus | reverse complement strand
GTCCCTTCTCAGAAGCAGCATAACAAAATCCAAACTTGGCAAAGAGCCACAGTATACAAAATAATGATAAGAGGCAAAGAGCCGAAATTCATTTTGGCCGGGAGCCGCATGCGGCTCTAGCCGCGTGTTCGCCACCCCTGGCCTAATGTATTTTCTTTTTTTTTTGGTTTTTAGAGACAGAGTCTCACTTTGTCACCCTCAGTAGCGTGCCATGGTGTCACAGCTCACAGCCACCTCCAGCTCTTGGGCTTAGGCGATTCTCTGGCTTCAGCCTCCCGAGTAGCTAGGACTACAGGCGCCCACCACCCACGTCCACCACAACACCCAGCTATTTTTTTGTTGTAGTTTGGCTTGGGCTGGGTTTCAAACCCGCCACCCTCGGTATATGGGGCTGGTGCCTTACTGAGCCACAGGCTGCCGCCCAGCCACAATGTATTTTCATTGTTACAAAGGGGTCGCAACCCACAGGTTGATCTAGGCAGTCATCAACAATTGTAGAAATTTGTCTGGAAAAATATTGAGCCAATTCATTCAGCTGTTTCTCTGCTTCCAGAGCCTGCCTCAGCTCCTAAATTACTGCAAACATTCTTGGATGGTAAGTCTCCAAGTCTAATTGACCATCCCTAAATATCTTCCCAGTAGTAAATCTCTTCTCAAAAATCTATCATGCCTCTCAGATACATCTCACTAAGACTCAATTCCCTCTGTCTACTTCCAAAGCCTGTCCTGTCACACTCATTTCACTGACTTCCCATTAGTGAGGCCATGTAGTTTTTTCTACTGATGCGCTTCTTTTGCTTTCATTGTTGACTGCAACCTGGGCATTTACACCGTCTCTGCACTCTTCAAGGACAGCTCAAGCCTGAAAGAGCTCAGATGCTGCCACACAGTGGATAGTTAGTGGATGGAAGAGGTTTTGCCTTCTTGCTGAGCAAATTATACCCCTTTAAAGATTTTTCTGAATCCCCACAGCATTCACAGAAAATTTAACATGCAAAACTCTGATGTCTGAAATGTTTCCTCTTGGTTTTATGTTCACTGGCTTTGCCTTCCCAAGCAGTCTCATTAAACCCTTTGGAGGATAAGAGGGTATCTCATACCACTCTGTGAACCCAACCCTATAGCACAAATATGAAGGATATTTTTTTAAGTATCCCCTTAGTTTATATTTACCGAGCCTTGATCTGGTCTTCTATGGAAAGAGTTCTTTATTTTGGACACTGATTCTCAGGAAACCAGAGATGATTCTCTGGGAAAGACTACATATTCTGCATTATTTTGCCTTTAACCCTTCACTGAGTCAGGCCCCTAGCATTCCTTCTCAAGACAGCCTTTTCAGCCAACACAATAAGCATCTTTCAGAACCTTATCCATCATCAGTTGAGCAGAGGGTAGCACATTATCCAGGGCCTCAGTCGAGTTGAGCCAGGGGTGGTCCAACACTCCCTCGATGGTGAGTCTTTCCTCTGGTTTGACTTTCAGGAGCCTGTGGAGAAAATGCCAATAGGGTTGCCATGCACAGATATCCCTAAAAGCCATAGGAAGTTTCTGGGTTTGCCTCTAAGAGCTCTGGCTTCTTGTGACTTTTCACCAACTTCTGTTAGCCTAGGCTTTCTACCTACAGGACATTCTGCAGGGTGGGATTCTAGTTCCTAACCATTTGTTGTGGGGTTGTGTGGCCTGAAGCAGTCCTTTCTATAGTAGACAAAGTAAGATAAAAAAGACAGGAAAAGGCTTAATCTAATGATGCTTCAGACTGAGTTCTAGGGCTCAATAAGGTAATCCTACATATGGCTTATAATTCCTGAGACCATGATTCTCCATATTGGGGTTTCTAGGACGATGAGCTCTAAAAGAAACTCAAAGTGTTCTTTTGGCTGATAGTGACCACAAAGTTTGTGAAATAAGTTACTTCATACTTCTTCACATCTCATCCATTCCTGCTGATGTAGTTCCTAGCTCACCTCAGCATGCCCTGCCCCCCAACTCCTCTCATTACAAATGTCAAGGTCAGGACAACATGCCTAATTGCTTTTTCAGATTGTATGCAACCTTCTCGATCATTCTGAACAAACAGCTTCAGATTTCAAAAGAAAGAATTCCAAAACCATAGAAGATGATGAATGTTGCTTCAGGGACAAGAATTAGGGTTTTGATTAAATAGCTGTAAACAGTACAAAAATAGCACGCGAAGACAGGTGTTGATTTAAACATTGCCCCTATTCTCCTAAAATTATTTTT
Source organism: Loris lydekkerianus (assembly GCA_963574355.1). Classification (NCBI taxonomy): domain Eukaryota; kingdom Metazoa; phylum Chordata; class Mammalia; order Primates; family Lorisidae; genus Loris; species Loris lydekkerianus. Next base: position 10,496 of record CAUYPK010131590.1, on the reverse strand, counting down.
GTTTGTTTGGTTTTTTTTAGAGACAGAGTCTCACTTATATCGCCCTCAGTAGAGTGCCGTAGCATCACAGCTCATAGCAATCTCCATCTCTTGGGCTTAGGTGATGTTCTTACCTAAGCTCCCGAGTAGCTGGGACTATAGACGCCTGCCACAACGCCCAGCTATTTTTTTGTTGCAGTTTGGCTGGGGCCGGGTTTGAACCCACTCCCCTCAGTATATGGGGCCAGTGTCTTACCCACTAAGCCACAGGCTCCGCCCTCTCCTTAAAACTTTTATTTTACCTTTTTTTTTTTTTTTTTTTAGACAGAGTCTTACTTTGTTGCCCTAGGTACCGTGTCGTGGCATTGTAGCTCATAGCAACCTCAAATTCTTGGGCTCAGGTGATCCTCCCAAGTAGCTGGGACTACAGATGTCCGCCACAACACTGGCTATTTTTAGAGACTGGGTTTCACTCTGGCTCAGGTTGGTCTCCAACCTGTGAGCTCAGACACTCCACCTGCCTCAGCCTCCCAGGAAATATAGGTGTGAACCACTGTACCTGGCCTAAGAACTTTTATTTTAGAAAATAGTCCCTTTTTATAGCATACAGGTCACCTAACCAACAAGACAACCTAACTTTTATTTATTAATTAATTTATTTAGACAGAGTCTTACTCTGTTGCCCTGGCTAGAGTGCTGTGGTGTTAGTCTAACTCACAGCAACCTCAAACTCCCGGGTTCAAATGATCCTCCTACTACAGCCTCCCAAGTAGCTGTGACTATAGGCATCTGCCACAACATTCACCTACAAGCTCACTTTTAAAAGGGAGCAACCTCCATGAAGAAATGGCTGTACTATCAGGGGAAAGTTCCCAGGTTCTGCCCCTTTAACACTTACCTTCATCCCAGTACAGACGAAGAAACTGAGAGCAACAAAGGAGAAACTGCTTAGTGAAAACCAAGCAGTAAGAATATGGGGATGGTGCCTAAGGCCACAGGCAGAAAAAGTAAACATACCTCAAATTTAGGTCTGACTTGTAACCTAGCCCTCTAGTTACCAAAGGACCCTGAATGTCAACTCACCCTCTCCTACTAACTAGCCCTAATTCTTATTAAATCTTCTCATCTTAATATATGTTAGAGCAACCAACTGGCAGTGGGAAGGCTGGAGTGGTGTCCAGGACTGACCCAACCACACAATTGCAGAATCCAAAGAATGAGAAGTCAAACATGTCATCATCATCGTCTCAGCCGTCCAGTTCAATTGCCAGTATGTCATGCTGGCTTAAGGAGGGCCCACCATAAGTTTATAATTTAGCATTCTGATCTAATGCCCAGGGAGGCTGGCTAAAGAGGGACGTGGGTTCACAACTCTCAGGACAATGTCTAGGGATGCAAAAGGAAGGAGAAAAATCTCATTTTCACCAAGGCATGGACACTGAGACCTCTCACTCAGTGTCCAGGGATAAGATTTCTGCGATATGAAAATGGGAAGAAGCCTACCCGGGAGACCAATGACTTTTCTCTACCCAGCAATCCCTTGAGCTCCACCACCATAGCCTCCCCACTCAGCAACCCTTGGACTCACTTCCTGACAACATCTTTGGCCATCTCTGAAATCTGACTCCATTCTTCCTCTGGGAACTCGAAACTGCCTGTCATGATCTTTCTTCGCATGTCCTTAGGAATAGTCCGGCTGTGGTGTTTGGAGTAAAAAGGAGGGTAACCACAGAGCATCACATAAATAATCACTCCTAGGGACCACAAGTCACAGCTCTGAAAGCAAAAAAGAAAATGGTTATTCATAGCAGTGGTAGAAGGCCAAAATAAAGCCCCCATACCCTCATAACAGGACCAGGAAAAGCCCCTGTCATATATAGGCTGATATCACTAAGAATCACCTAACAGAGACTGGGAAAGTTTCGGGAAGTCTCAGAACCAAACTTTCTCTCCATATTTTTTCTATGCCACCATCGCTACATATATGTGCACCATCATACAAGGCCAGTCTGAGCTAAAGTAAATAAGTATTTTATTCAGCATAGGCCCAAGTATCTATCTGATTTTTTTTTTTTTTTTTTTGAGACAGAGCCTCAAGCTGTTGCCCTGGGTAGAGTGCTGTGGCATCACAGCTCATAGCAACCTCCAACTCCTGGGCTCAAGCGAGTCTCCTGCCTCCACCTCCCAAGTAGCCACAGGTGCCAAGCCTATCTGATTTTTTTTTTTTTTTAAAGATAGAATCTCACTTTGTAGCCCTTGATAGAGTGCCATGGCATCACAGCTCCCAGCAATCTCAAACTCTTGGGCTTAAGCGATTCTCTTGCCTCAGCCTTCCAGTAGCTGGGACTACAAGCACCTACAACAATGCCCAGCCTGGCTGTTTTCTTTTCTTTTTTTTATTGTCATCATTGTTTAGCAGGCCCCGGCCAGCTTTGAACCCACCAGCCCTGGTGCATGTGGCCGGCACTCTAACCACTGAGCCATGGGCACCAAGCCATATCTATCTGATTCTTGAGTACAGGTAGAGATTACTTTACCTTTAGCCAGAGAAGTAATAGATATAAACCTGCTGGCTGTGAAACATGTGCAGAAACAAAGCAGCTAAGACACATGAAGGCTGATCTCATAATACAGTATAACATAAGCCATTTTGTAAAGGCCCAAAGCAGTTGGACACAGAACAGGGAGAGACATCAGAGGAAAGAATAGGAGATCTTAAAGCCTTCCTTTGGCCATGAAAGACTCACTAAGCCCATTTCCAAGAATGTATACCATTTCGGGGGAAGATATTATGAAAGAAAGAAAACTGTCACCAACTACCATGTTTGTAGGTATTAAGGTGACTACATGGACTGTAATCAATATACTGATTACTAATTTTAAAATTATTTCTATGTTAGTTAAATACAGCTCCACCTGCTTGAAAACTGGGTCTGCAGAGACTTCCATGCAAACTTCTCTTGAATTGGGGAATAAAAGGGGTTTCTGCCTGAGAAGGGAGGCCGGTGAGCATGCCACTGAGGCCTCAACACTCCCCCTTACACTATAGCTGTGTGCTACTAGGAGGGGAGCCTGGAAAGTGGGGTGACTCCAGTACTTGTCCAAGTTTTAGAATCACACTAAGTGGCTGCAGTGGATGATGTGACTCATATATTAGAACACAATCATGGTATAAAATTAGAGAGGAAAGAAAAGCCCTTAAATCCCCCACTTTACAGATTGCTTCATCTCTTAGGTCCCCCCATGAGGAACAAAATTAAGTAACCTCACCAATGTCATGCAGCTAAGGAGTTTGGAGCCAGAGCAGGTCTCCCAACCTACTGCCAATTTAACAATTTGATTCCTTCTCTATTATCTACACCCAGCCTCAAGTCTCCAAAAAGCTGCACTTTTGTTCTGAACTACTTCAGTGACTCTACAACCTATTTCAAGAGGACTCAAACCTCTTGGGTTTTTAAATAGAGATGTTTGGGTTCGGCACTTGTGGTTCAAGTGGCTAAGGCGCCAGCCACATACACCTGAGTGGGCAGGTTCAAATCTGGCCCGGGCTCACCAAACAACAATGATGGCTGCAACCAAAAAATAGCCAGGTGTTGTGGCAGGCACCTGTAGTCCCAGCTTTTTGGGAGGCTAAGGCAAGAGAATTGCTTAAGCCCAGGAGTTGGAGGTTGCTGTGAGTTGTGATGCCATGGCATTCTACCCAGGGCAACAGCTTGAGGCTTTGTCTCAAAAAAAAAAAAAAGAATAGAGATGTTTGATATGTGGGCTACAGATTAGGAACCATGATAGTACCAAGTAACATTTAAGAGCTCTTGCTTTCTATACTGGATATTGTTGTTGTTGTTGTTTTTTTTTTAGACAAAGTCTCACTATGTCACTCTCCATAGAATGCCGTGGCATCACAGCTCACAGCAACCTCAAACTCTTGGGCTTAAGCAATTCTCTTGCCTCAGCCTCCCAAGTAGCTGGGACTACAGACACCCACCACAATGCCCGGCTATTTTTTGTTGCAGTTGTCATTGTTCCTTTAGTTGCCCTGGGCTGGATTCGAACCCACCAGCCTCGGTGTATGTGGCTGGCACTGGTGCCGTAACCACTGTGCTAAAGGTGCCAAGCCTGTACTGGATACTGTTCCAAGTTGGGTATTTTACAGGGTAAGGAAGAATGGTACCTGGTGGAAGTAAGCCAATGTTTTATCTAAGTTCAATGTGGTCAGTGGTTTGAACAGACAACCAAATAAATAACCTAATAGGTGATCAGGGCCCATACATCCTGCTGCAAAAGCTAAATGAGAACCTGATTGCTTATTTCATCAAAGAGAACCTTGAATTCCAAATACTTTTCTGCAAGTCTAGCTGATTCCACTCTTTGGGGAAAGAACGTTAAGGGGTAAGAATGGAATCTGCCACATTCCCAGGGAACTACAAACATCTCATACAAAGAAAGGGGCTACTTCTACCAAGTGAAGATAAATATGGCTTTCCCTACCTTGTTATAAGTGTAGGGTGTTGGTGAGGTAGGTATGATGCCAGACTTCTCCTTCTGATGTCTACTCTGCGCTTCCAGTACCTATTGAGAGTCATGCCAAAGAAGACAATTTACTGAAATTCATACTGCCAATGACCTGCAACTTGAGACAGACTACTTTACGGTTAAAGAAGATAGACAACCTGCAATTAACAATTTAAAAAAGGGGAGTGGGTGGTTGGCCACAGTGGCTCAGGCCTATAATCCTAGCACTCTGGGAGGCCAAGGTAGGCAGGTCACTTGAGCTCAGGAGTTGGAGACCAGCCTGAGCAAAAGTGAGACCTCGTCTCTACTAAAAATAGAAAAACTAGCTGGGCATTGTGGTAGGTGCTTGTACTCTTAGCTACGTGGGAAGCTGAGGCAAGAGGATCACTTGAGCCCAAGAGTTTGAGGTTGCTGTGAGCTATGATGACGCCACAGCACTCAACCCCAGGGTGGCAAGGTGAGAACTCTGTCTTAAAAACAAACCAAAACAAAAAATAAAACCCCTCCATATAAACACCACTTTTTTCCCCCCAGAAATGTTTTTTCTTCTTCCAACTAGTAATTTATCAATCAGTCACAGAAATGCCCAGGTTAAGGACATGAAGATCATGTACCTGCAGATTTACCTCTTCTTCCTGCCCACTGAGGAGTGTGAGATTAATGACTTTTTCCTGGGGATATCCCTTATGCAAAAGCAGCCTCAAACTAGCCAACAGAACAGGTTTAAGAACTGTGTCACCATGAGACACTCATGTCAGTTTAGCTGTTAAGCACATTTTCTTTTTTTCCTTTTTTTCTGAGACAGAGTCTCACTATGTCTCCCTCGGTAGAGTGCCATGGTGTCACAGCTCATAGCAACATCCAACTCTTGGCTTAAGCCAGCAGTTCTCAACCTATGGGTCTCAACCCCTTTGTAACAATGAAAATACACTGTGGCATTAGGAAGGTTAAAAACCATTGGTTAAGCAATTCTTTTTATTTTTTTTGTAGAGACTCTGTCACCCTCCGTAGAGTGCCGTGGTGTCACATAGCTCACAGCAACCTCCAACTCCTGGGCTTAGGCGATTCTCTTGCCTCAGCCTTTCAAGTAGCTGGGACTATAGGGGCCTGCCATAACGCCTGGCTAACTTTTGTTGCAGTTTGGCCAGGGCCAGGTTTGAACCCTCCACCCTGGGTAGAAGGGGCCGGCGCCCTACCCACTGAGCCACAGGCACTGCCCTAAGCAATTCTTCTGCCTCAGCCTCCCAGGTAGCTGGGACTACAGGTGCCTGCCACAACGCCCAGATATTTTGTTGTTGTTGTTGCAATTATCATTGTTGTTTAGTTGGCCCGGACTCCGCCCGCCTCGGTGTATGTGGCCAGTGCTATAACCACTATGCAAAGGGCACTGAGCCTAAGCACATTTTCTTGTGAGAAGAAGGCAACAACCTGGCAAAGCTGTCCACTGCCCTGATGAGGAAGGACTTTTATGTGCAGAGAAGGAAATAAAAATGGCAAACTCCACACTGTTCCTTAAAATGTAACAAAATCGGCTCTGCACCTATAGCAGTGACTGGCACCAACCAGCCACATACACTGAAGCTAGCGGGTTCGAATCCAGACCAGGCTTGCCAAACAATGACAACTACAACCAAAAAATAAAAAAAATAAAAAAAAAAAATAACAGGGTGTGTGGTGGGCGCCTGTAGTCTCAGCTGCTTGGGAGGCTGAAGCAAGAGAATTGCTTAGGGCCAAGAGTTTAAGGTCGCCATGAGCTGTAAAGCCATGGCACTCTACCCAGGGCGACAGCTTGAGACTCTGTCTCAAAAACAAAAACAAAAAGTAACAAAATCCTGAGACTTTTTGCTAGGGCACTTTATCTCCACACCCAGACCCACTCATACTGTCTTGGCTCCTGTGCCACAACACTGCTGGCGATGGAAGATACCAGCAACTGCTACAGCTTAGCCAGAGGCTGCAATGCCACCTTCGGGAACTTTGCAAAGACCACCCGTGAAGCATCTAAGACCTATACCTATATCACCTAATAGAAATCCACTGACAATCTTAAAAAAACCTATACGAGAGTCTCTGAGCAGAGGACCCACCTCCAGCTATGGCCACCACTTAAAAACAATGAAGTAAATTGGCCAGGCTTAGGGGCTGACACCCATAATCCTAGCACTCTGGGAGGCAGAGGCAGGTGGATAGCTTGAGTTGACCCAGTTTGAGACCAGTCTGAGCAAAAGGAAGACCCCCATCACTACTAAAAATAGAAAAAAGAAAAGAAAAAGGCTCAGCACCTGCAGAACACTGGTTATGGTGCCAGCCACATACCCTAAGGCTGGCAGATTTAAACCCAGCCTGGGCCAGATAAACAACAATGACAACTGCAACAAAAAATAGCCAGGTGTTGTGGTGGGAATCTGTAGTCCCAGCTACTTGGGAGATTGCTGTGAGCTGTGACGCCATGGCACTCTATTGAAAAACAAAAAATCAAAAACAAAAAAATCAACTTAGGCAAGAGGATCACTTGACCTAAGAGTTGGAGGTTGCTGTGAGCTATGAGACCATCGTACTCTATCCAGGGTCACAGCTTGAGACTCTTTTTCAAAAGAATAAATAAATAGGTTCAGCACCTGTAGCTCAGTGGCTAGGGTACCAGCCATATGCACTGGGGCTGGCGGGTTCAAATTCAGCCCGGGCCTGCCAAACAATAATGACAACTACAACAACAACAAAAATAGCCAGGCATTGTTGTGGGCACCTGTAGTCTCAGCTACTTGGGAGGCTGAGGCAAGAGAATCGCTTAATCCCAAGAGTTGGAGGTTGCTATATACTACGGCACTCTAGCAAGGGTGACACAGTGAGACTGCCTCAAAAAATAAATAAATAAATAAAAGTAAATAAATATATAGTCCAGGGACAGGGGCTCATGCCTGTAATCCTAGCACTCTGGGAGGCTGAGGAGTGGATTGCTTGAGCTCACGAGTTCGAGACCAGCCTGAGCAAAAGTGAGACCCCTGTCTCTACTAAAAATAGAAAAACTAGCTGGGCGTTGTGGCAGACTTTTGTAGTCCCACCTACTTGGGAAGATGATGAAAGAGGATCATGCAACCCCAGGATTTTGAGGTTGCTGTGAGCTATGACATACAGCACTCTACCCAGGACATCAGAATAAGACTCTGATTGAAACCAACAAACAAATGTACAAATAAACAAAAAAGAGATGTAATACTGAGGTAAAGACAGACAAACTGATCAGCTGAGCAGGCTAGAGTCCAGAAATAAACCCAACCATAAGTTTAACAGATTTTTGACAAAAACTAAAAACTAATGCACAGAAAGGAGATAGCCTTTACAAATGATGCTGGAACAACCAGAAATCCAAATGTTAAAAAATAAACTTGAATCCATACCTCATACATTATATAAAAATTAACTCAAAGTGGATCTTAGATGTGAATGTAAAACCTAAAACTACACATGACTTCTAGAAGAAAACATGGAAGAAAAATCTTTGTGATCTTGAGTTAGACCAAGATTCTTTTTTTTTTTTTAACAGTCTAATTCTGTCACCCTGGGTAGAGTGTCATGGCATCAACTATCATAGCTCACAGTATCCTCAAACTCTTGGGCTCAAACAATCCCCTTGCCTCAGGTTCCGGACTGGCTGGGATTGCAGGTGCCCACCACAATAGTTTTTCTATTTTTAGTAGAGACAGTGTCTCACTCTTGTTCAGGCTGGTCTTGAACTCCTGAGCTCAAGGGATCCACACTCCTCAGCCTCCCAGAGTGCTAGCATTACAAACACGAGCCACCGTGCCTGGTCTAGACAAAGATTTTTAACATAAGAAACCCAAAGAACAGGCCAAAAAAATTCTTTTGATATACTGACCTTTATTAAAAAGACATTGTTAATTCAAGACCAAAGTGAGACCCCATCTCTAAAAATAGGCAGGCATTCAGACAGGTGCCTATTGTCCCGGCTACTGGAGAGAGTGAGGCAAAGAGATCTCTTGAGCCCAAGAATGAGGTTGTTGTGAGTTATGACGCCACAGCACTCTACTAAGTGTAACAAAGTGAGACTCTGCCTCCCCCCCCCAAAAAAAAATAGACACTGCTAAAGAATAAAAACAGGGCGGCACCTGTGGCTCAGTGAGTAGGGCTCCGGCCCCATATACTGAGGATGGCGGGTTAAAACCCGGGGTGGGCCAAACTGCAACAAAAAATAGCTGGGCGCTCTGGTGAGCACCTATAGTCCCAGCTACCGGGGAGGCTGAGGCAAGAGAATCACCTAAGCCCAAGAGCTGGAGGTTGCTGTGAGCTGTGACACCACAGCACTCTACCAAGGGCGACAAAGTAAGACACTGTCTCTAAAAGAATAAATAAACAAATAAGTAAAGATAAAAACAGAAGCCATTGACTGGAAGAAAATCTTTGCAAAGCACAAATCTGATAAAGGAGTCATATTCAAAATATATAAAGAACTCTCAAATTCAACAATAAAAAAAAAAAATTAACACAATTTTTTAAATGGAAAAAAGAGAAATTTCCCCAAAGGCCAGGAGCAATGGCTCAGGCTGGGTGAGGTGGCTCACACCTGTAATACGAGCATCCTGGGAGGCCCAGGAAGGTACATTGACTGAGCTCACAGGATTGAGACTAGCCTGAGCAAGTGCAAGACCTCGTCTCTAAAAATAGCCAGGTGTTGTAGTGGGCACCTGCAGTCCCACCTACTCAGGAGGCTGAGGCAAGAGTATCGCTTGAGCCAAAGGGTTTGTGGTTGCTGTCAGATATGACACCATGGCACTTAGTGAGGAAGACAAAGTGAAACTCTGTCTCATAAAAAAATTTCCCTAAAGAAAATATACAGAAAGCAAAGAAACGTAAGAAAAGATGCTTAACATCATCAGTCATTAGGGATATACAAATTAAAACCACAAAAAAATATCTACACACCCAATGAAATGACCAAAATTAAAAAAGACTATCATGCTAAATGCTGATGAGAATGTGAAATACCTCAAACTTTCAATTTTGGTGTTTGTGCTGCCAAAGTGAACACAACCATCATAAACATTTATACACTGCAGAAATAGACATTTCACAAAAGAAGACATACAAATGGCCAATTGATATATCAAAAATTGCTGAACATGGACGGGTGCCCATAGCTCAGTGGTTAGAGCGCTGTCCTCACATACAGGGGATGGCAGGTTCGAACCCGGCCTGGGCCTACTTAACAAAAAAATAAATAAAATAAACTAAAATAAAAAGATACTGCTCAACATCACTATTGGTCAGGAAAATACAACTTAAAGCTACAATTAGATATCACTTCACATTTGTTAGAATGGTTATTATGAAAAAGACAAAAGATAACAAGCACCCGAGAAATGGAACTTTTGAAACACTGTTGGTAAGAACAAATTAATATAGCTATTATGGAAAAGTGTGGAAGTTCCTCAAAATATTAAAAATAAAAATGCAATATTATCCAGCAATCACATTGCTAGATATAGATCCAAGGATATGAAATCAATATGATGAAGAAGGATCTGTAATCTGATGTTCCCTGATTGCACCACTATTCTCAACAGCCCATCTACAGAATCAGTCTAAGTGTCCATCAATAGATGAATGGATAAAGAAAATGTGAGAGGGAGTAGAGCAAGATGGTGAACCAGAAGGATTGTTCGACTGAGCTCTCCTAGAACGACTGCGGGAAAAATAGAGAACCCAGTCATATCTGGCATGGGGACTATACCCAGAGTCACACCTCAGGAACCACAGCGAGGAGGTGATCAGCTGCATACAGTGTATGTTCTGGAGTGGGGGAAATCTGATAAATTATGCAAGTGATTGTGACTGGCTGGTCTCGCCTGGCCACCCACAGAGGCCTGGGATGGGAGGAGGAGGCCTTTCCGGAGTTTTCAGTTGTTAGGGGAAGCTGCACATTGAATGGAAAGCATGGAAGAGTGGGTGGACTCAAACAGTATACAGCAACCAGATTTGAATGCCCT
>CAUYPK010131584.1:0-30556 GCA_963574355.1 Loris lydekkerianus | reverse complement strand
CTCCCCCCTCCGTCCTCCTCCCCTCCCCGCTCCCAACCCCCCCTTGAAATGAAATAAGTTTTTCACAACCGTGGGTATTAGCTCATCTGCTGGCTTCATATTGGTACTGACTACATTGCATACTTGCTTTTCCATTCTTGTGATACTTTACTAAAGAGAATGTTCTCCAACTCCATCCAGGTCAATACAAAAGATACAGTTTCCATCTTTTTTTTTTATTTTTTTATAGAGACAGAGTCTCACTTTATGGCCCTTTGGTAGAGTGTAGTGCATCGCACAGCTCACAGCAACCTCCAGCTCCTGGGCTTAAGCGATTCTCTTGTCTCAGCCTCCCGAGTAGCGGGGACTACAGGCACCCGCCACAACGCCCGGCTATTCAGTTTCCATCTTTTTATGGCTGAATAGTACTCCATGGTATATATATATACCATGGTTTTATTAATCCATTCCTGGGTTGATGGGCCCTTGGGTTGATTCCACATCTTGGCGATTGTGAATTGAGCTGCGATAAACATTCTAGTGGAAATGTCCTTGTGTAAAATGATTTTTTTTTTCTTCTGGGTAGATGCCTAGTAATGGGATTGCAGGATCAAATGGAAGGGCCACTTTTAGTTCTTTGAGGATTCTCCATACTTCTTTCTAAAGAGGGTGTATTAGTTTGCAGTCCCACCAACCATGTAAAAGCGTTCCCTTCTCTTCACACCCACACAAGAATCCGCAGCTCTGGGTCTGTGTGATGTGGGCTGTTGCCACTGGGGTTCAGTGACATCTACCCACACAGTTTTTTAGCTGTCAGACACACTGCCACGTGGTCTTCCCGAGTGGCTGTACCAACTGGCCTGTTTGCAAACAGCATTTAAGGGCCACAGCTGCTCCAAATTCTTGCTAACCCTCGACATTACCTTTGTTTTCCATTTTATCCAATGTTGTGGATTTATAATGATAACATTGAGTTTTTAATTAGAATCTCTTTAATGACGAGGGAGGTGGAGCTCCTCTTTCTATGTCTGTTGGTCATTTGTAGTTTTTGCCTGTTTTTTTTCTCCATAGAATTGTCTGTTGTTTTCTTATTGATTACCGAGACTTTAAAAATACATTCTGGTTATGAATTTATTGTTGGATATATACAGAAGGTGCCACAAAATGTATACACATTTTAAGAAAGTAAAAAAAGTTATTAAAATTGTGATACTCAATATATACCACTAGCAAAAGAGGATCCAAGTCACGTTTGAGCACCTCATATAACTGCCAAAGTCAAATGTGACTTAAGTATCACAATTTTAATACAGCTTTTTCTTTTATTAAAATGTGTATACATTTTTTGTCATCTTCGGTCTATTGCAAATATCTTGACCTATTCTGTAGCTTGAATTTTCTCTCATTTAAGGTAATATTTTGATGAATAGAAGTCCTTTACTTTAATGTTGGATAATACATCTTTTTAAGTCAAAGTAGAAATATACAGTGATATTTTTGGCTGTTACATGGGCCTTTTATTTTCCACTTTGCAAGTATGCCTTTGTCTAAATATCCACATGCATCTCACTTTACTGTTAAATATTTTTTTTTACATATACATGTATTTATTAGGTTTCCATTTCTTTGCCTTTACAAAGTGAAAAAGGCTTAAAATTTAATAACAATGTTTAAGATCAGGACTAGAAACAAAAACCTCGTAAAGAACGAACGAACATAAACACAATCAGAAAAGGAATCAGACAATTGCTACATCGAAATATTAAGCAATAATAACAATAATAATAATAATAATATGCAAAGAAAGTAACATTCACGTTGTCAAATAAGAGTATGTCTACACATCTCACTTTAGATGCAAAGACTTCTGCCAGGCGTGGTGACGCACTCCTAGCACTTTGGGGGTCTGAGTTGGGAGGATCGCATGACGCCAGGAGTTTGAGACCAGTCTGGGAAGCATAGTGAGACCCCAATCTCTAAAAAAAATTTTTTTTTAACTAGCTGGGTATGGTGGCAGGTGCCTATAATCCAGCTGCTTGGGAGGCTGAGGCAGGACGGTCACTCGAAGCCACGATTTCCACGCTGCAGTGAGTATGATGACACCACTGTATTCCAGCCTGGGTGACTGAGTGAGACCATGTCTCAAAAGAAAAAAAAAAAAAAAAAGAAGAAGAAGAAAAGATAAAGAAAGAAAGAAGCAAGGACTTCTTTAAGATTATATGTAATATAAACTCATCCAACTCAAGTCACATTTTTCCATAGAATCTAATGTTAAAAATTAAGGATGATAGTTCTAGGAATAATTTTGTTCCAGTAACATAGTAAAGTCGCTGAGAAAAAGGGGCAAACTTTTACATGAGAAGTCACAATTTCTGCAGGGTATGTGGCTTACACTGGGTGCAAAGCAGGGGTAACTTATTCCTGGAAGTGACAAGTAAACAGTTCTTTTCTCTAACAGTCTGATTGCCTAACAAATTGCCTCCTGGGACTGCAATTTCCACAGAAGAGCTGAGCACAGAACACTTTTCTTCTAGCTTTCCGCTCCTCTCCTCTCCATCATCACTTCAGAAATAAGAGCCAAGTGGCCAAAATCAGCTCTTGGAAGATTGCAATCAAGAGCAGAGATCTTAAAACCACTTCAGAAGGAGGCCGCCTTTCCTGGGAAATGTAAGGGTCATTCATTAGCACCTGCAGAAAAACATTCCAGAGAAGAGGCTTGGGGAAGAGCCAGCTACCATGGAAGGGGAGGACTTGACTGTTGATCACAGTGGACACCCAAAGGGCTCCGGGACAGGGCGTCCCAGAGACTGACCATCTGCAAAGGCAGGTGGCTGGCGCGTCCTCGAAGTGGGACCTTCATTATTCTCCTCTGAGGAGCTAGCCAGGTGGTGGCTGAGAAGAACTTTGCTGAGTGTGTACCGGTTTGTGGGGAAAGCAGACGGCGCTTCAGAGTCAGACATGTGGGGTTCAGATCCCTGCCGTTCCATCTTGGCCAGCTGAGGACACGTTCCTGAGACTCCCAGGTGAGTCTGGATGTTGAAAATGGCTCTTGGGGCTGGACGCAGTGGCTTCCATCTGTAGTCCCAGCACTCTGGGAGGCTGAGGCAGGTGGATGGCTTTAGCTCAGGAGTTTGAGACCAGCCTGAGCAACAGCAAGACCCCATTGCTACTAAAAATAGAAAAGACTAGTCAGGCCTGTGGCAGGTGCCTGTAGTCTCAGCTATTTGGGAGACTGAGGTAGGAGGATCTCTTGAGCCCAGGAGTTTGAGGTTGCTGTGAGCTAAGTCACCATGGCATTTTAGTCTGGGCAACAGAGTGAGAATCTGTCAAAAGAAAGAAAGAGGAAGGAAGGGAGGGAGGGAGGGAGGGAGGGAAAATTGGCTCCTGGGGTTCTTGCTAAGGTGCAAAGGGGGCAACTTGGCAAGTGCTTGAACCCACCTGTGTCCACCTGCATGCGGGGCTGAAAGTGCCAGTGAATCAGTCCCCAAAAGCTGGCATTGCTGGAGAAATACCCCAAGGCCCCCACCCTGTGGATGGGATAGCAAGGGGATGTTTTGTGCTGTCTCCCAGAGGACCCAGTAGGATTCAGCTCCAGCTGCCCACAGTTACTCACTAGCTAACACCCCCTGCACCTGCTGCCTTCCCTTCCCCTCCCCCTTGGCACTGTTTATCTTTACCTCCAAAATAAACTACTGCACTGAAGACTTGTCTCAGAGCCCTTTCCTGGGCAAGCCCAAACTAAGACAGTCCCTTTCCCCTGGTCTAGTCCCTCCTCCCTCACTATTGGGCTGGCAAAGCTTAGCCTTCCCATTAAAACGAAGCGCCCCAGACCAGTGAACCGCCATGCTCTGCTGTTTCTGTCTGCTCAGCATCCTCGGCTGAAACGACTGGCCCAGAAATGTGGCCATGTCATCTGTCAGTCAGGACGTTTGCAGCTGCAGGCAGCAGAAACTCCAGCTTGAATCAGCTTCAACAAGAAAGAATGTGATCATCTCACCTCACAGGAAGCTCAGAAGTGGGAGCGGGTCAGGGCTGACTGACACTGTGGTTTGGCCCTGTCCTCAAGGGTCCTACTTTTCTGCCCTGTGGTTTTTAGCAGGGTGGTGGCTTTTCTTCCTTCCGACTGGCTCTCAGTCCCCAGATGGGGTCTGAGTTCCAGGCTTCCTGTAGCACCGTGTGGAGGAAGGAAAGGGTTTAAGCTCATTCTGGAAGGGAAGAGACCCCACCTTACCCACAGCAGGATTGTGTAACAGTCAGGATAAACCAGATTATGCCGCAGTAACAAAAATCCCCAAGTATCAGTGACTTAAAACAACAAAGTTTACTTTTGACTCATGCTAAGCATGCCTTGACAGGGCAAGAAAGGGGGACCCAGTGGAAGGGTGGCCACCATCGAGAATATCGCTGGTGACTGTGGTCATGGGAAAGTCATTGCTGAGGGTCTCACGCCAGCAGGGAGACGCTCCTGGCTGAGAAGGCCACGTGTGGCTGCCACTCATGACCCATTGCCCAGGGTTGTTTGACGGCCTCACTCAGCCACAAGGAGACCAGAAGTGGATAGAACCAAAACAGCAGGCAAACCGTCCTAGCAAGGCCAGGATGTGGCTTTAGGCCCCTTAGTGTTAGCACAACTGGCTTAGAGCAGTTGTTGGGGTGGTGCCTGGATGCTGAAGGTCAACTGCAAAGCCTTCTGTGGCCTAGGAGATAGACGCTTTGAGGACATTTTCACTAGCACAGGAAGGGGAGTGAGGTGCAGCTGGCTGTGGAGAGGGTGTCCAATTCTTTTCCTCTGGGCCAAAGTTCCTTCCAAAAGGGACTTGGGTGCCTGGTGAGGTGAACCTGCTTGTGTTCCTGGGAGTCCTCACTGGCAGGGGGGTGGAGGCTGCTCCTGGATCCAGAGGCCCTATGTGTGTTATCCTTGTGCTCACTGGATTATCTCAGGGCAGGTGCACAGGGACGGTGTCTGCTGGGGTTCAACCACAGGAGCAGAGCCACCAGAGGATTTATTGTAGGCATCTGGCCTCCTCCCACCGTGGCAGCTGCTTCAACAGCCTAGGCGAAGCTGCTGCTTCTGTGTCTGGGGCTGGGACCTGGAGGTGCAGGGCAGGTGGCTGGGAAGGAAAGATGGACGTGATGGGGTGGGAGCAAGGACAAACCTTACCATGCTCCAGGCTCCTGGAGGGTCTAAACTGTCCACTGAACAGAAAGTGCCAGAATAGAGCAAGTCACACAGGTGAGTGACTTGCCCAAGGCCACTCTGATTAAAAATATAAGATGTCAGGGCCCCATCCCAGGCAGGGGGTAAAGTCTGTGCTTTAATGTTGCTCTTAAAACTCTGATTTTAACATGTAGCCAGGTCTGAGCTATACTGAGCTAGACATAGCTTCCTTCCTTCTTTCTCCCTTTCCCCCTCCCTCCCCCCTTCCTTTCTTACTTCCTTCCTCCCTCCCTTCCTTCCTCCCGTTCCTTTCTTTCCCTTTCCTTCTGTCGCTTTCCTTCCGTCCTTTCCTTCTTTCTTTACCTTTATAAAAAGGAAAGCCATCTAAGACTTCTAAAAAGTTGCCAGGGCAAAGACCATTTTTCCTTGCTCCAATCAGTTGACAGTAAGATACTGACTCGGTGCCCCATAACCACCATTAAAATCGGGAAATTAACATTGTTCATTTTCTACCTTACAGTTCTCAGACCTCATTCAGTCACCAGTTGTTACAAGAATGTTCTTTATAGCCAGAGCCTCCTGTTCTGAGTTTGTAGGGGCTCCTTAGGCTCCTTTAAACTGGATCAGTTCCTCAGGCCAAACTGGATCAGTTCCTCAGGCCCTCCTGACTTTTATTTTTATTTTTATTTTTGCATATACATATGTTAATTAGGTTTCCTTTTTTTTGCCTTCACAAAATTAAAAAGACTTAAAATTTAATAACAATAACAATATTTAAGATCCGGATTGCCCTCCTGACTTTTATACTCTTGACACTTGTGAAGATGACAGGCCCGTTTGTAGAATGTGCCTTTGTCAGTCCTGAGTTTTCTGATGTTTCCGCCTGATGACATTGAGACTCTTTTTTAGCAGGACTGTCCCAGGCTATGCAGCGTTCTCATTGCATCCTCGCAGGTGGTGTGATTTTGGTGTCCTATTACTGACATTAACTTAGTTCATGTGATTTAAGTTTGTCTGCCAGGCTTCTCCATTATAAGATTATTTTTTTCCCTTTGTGACTAATACTTATTTTGCCTGAAGTGCTTTGAAGCTGTGTAATAGCTCACGCCTTGTCAAACTTCTATATTATTCAATTCTTTATGGAATTGTAAGATATGTACATATGTACTCATGTTGTCCTAATCAATGGTTGCAATCCATTCTATCAAGACTTTTTTTAATGCTCAAAGTGTCCCAGATTTGGCCAGCAACAGTTTGTTCAAGCTGACTGTTGACATATCTTCATCATTCTTTAGCTCTTCCTTACTTTCTAAGATATTCCAGGTTCCTCTTGAACTTTCCTGACCCAGCTCTAGAATAAGTCATTTTCCAAAGATCTCTGAACTTTTTAAGTAGAGAACAGTATTTAGAAAGCAAGATCTCAATGCTGCGTGTGGTCATTAATTTTGAGGTGTTGCTGGTGCCAGCCCCTCTGGGTAGACAGAATGTGTTTGCGCACACATGTGCATACATCTGTATTTATCTATGTACATATCTATTTATATACAGGAGATCATATCTCTACTTCAGATTCAACACTATAGACTTTGTTACAGTTTTTCTCACTGTCCACATTCGTAACTACTGAACTCTTCACTCCCAGTTGTAAATTTCTACCTTGCTTGGGCCATCTAACTTCTTTAGAATTAAATTGTTCAGGAAGGAAGGAGGAAAAGAAAGTGTCTAGGTAGTTTGGAAATAAACATCTTGTCAGCACCCAAGAGTTGGCTCTGAGTTAGTCCCTGATAGATACTTGGGATTCATAGATAAATAATAACTCAGTTTCTGTCTCAACCAGCAGAGATAATGAGGGACAGAGATTTTAATAAGCCACATTTATAATGGAAAGTTTATGAATTATGCCAAAGGGTCTCAAGCAGAAGCTTGGGAAGTTGAGAAGTGAAGGAAGAGGAGAGAAAATTCTTAAAATATAGTAAATATTCTGAAATTAGATTTGAATCATTTATATGCATGCCACCACTTAGCTTATAATGATTTTCTAATAATTGTTTTAACAATAAGAACATAAGTCATTCCTTTGATTTATAAATTAAGAGTGTGGATTTATATAAGTTCTTTATATGAATTTGAACTAGTTTTAAATTTTTCAGAAGTCTTTGATTATGATGATGTATTAGGATTTTTTTGAACTCTGTGCTCTGTGGAAAAAGCCCGTAGCAATACATTTAAACAGTGACACCTACTGGTTAATTTGAGGGAAATTTATTTGTTAAATTCTGTCTGCCTTATCCTGGCTATAAAATCCCTGTAAATTGTTGTTCCACAGTTACTGTATTTAGAAGCAGATTCAGGCTGTGTCTACCCCAGGTGATAAACTGACTTTATTTTTTCTCTCTTAATCATTAATGACAAATCTGCTGTTGAAAAGAATCATGACTCAGCTGAAACAACTTGCATGATCTACTTTAATCAGGTACGGTAAAGTAAGACACACAAACACAAAATGGCTGTGGTGAAGGAAGACCCCCTAGGAACAGGACATTCACCACGACATGCAGGGACACACAGAGAAGCAGCAGAGTGGGTCAGGAGCAAAAGTAGGGAGTGAGAGCAGAGGCCACCAACAGCCTTTATTGTGGTTTTTGCAGGAAGGAATGGATGAGCCAGGATAAGCATGCTTTGGATTGGCTAGTTTGAGTAATTTCATTAGCCCTAGGGCGTAAGGGCTGTTGGGAGTTGTCTGATATCTCTAGGGATTAGCTAACCCTGGTAGAGACAGTCCCTGCCCACTGAGTGAGGCCCCAGATTACAAAAAATAAGAAAATATAATTAGTTCAGCATGGGTTTAGACATTCGTGTACTTCTTTTTTTTTTTTTTTTTTTTTGCAGTTTACAGCCAGAGCTAGGTTTGAACCCACCACCTCTGGCATTTGGGGCTGGCACCCTACTCCTTTGAGCCACAGGTGCTGCTCACATTCTCCTACTTCTTTAACTTGTCTCTTGTCTTCTTTCTGCAGCCAGGATGGGCCTTATCAGATTCGCAAAATCAAGATTCAGAAGCCCAAAGAGGCAAACACTTAAGTAGTTTTGAGTCATTTCTATCCACCTAGGCTATACAATATACTTGTGGAATTCAAGTGTCAAAGTTTATCTTTGGGTTGGGGTTGTATTTCCATTATTCATTGCTGTAGTGTACTAAAGCCAGCAGTTCCTGAATAAGATAACTCTTTTTTTTTGTATGTTTTAGAGACAGGGTCTTGCTCTATTGCCTGGGCTAGAGTCCAGAGGTGTCATCATAGCTCACTGCAAACCTCAAACTCCTGGGCCCCAATAATCCTTCTCTCTCAGCCTCCTGAGTAGCTAGAATTACAAGTGTGTACCACCCTCCCCAGTTAATTTTTCTTTTCTTTCTATTTTTTTTTTTTTTTTTTTTGGTAGAGACAGAGTCTCATTATGTTCCTTAGGCTGGTTTCAAACCCCTGACCTCAAGTGATCTTTCCATATCAGTCTCCAAAAGGACTAGGATTGGCTTGACGCTTGTAGCTCAGTGAGTAGGGCACCGTTCATATACATCAAGGTTTGTGGGTTCAAGCCTGGCCCAGGCCTGCTAAACAAAGACAACTGCAACAAAAAAAATAGATGGGTGTTGTGGCGGGCACCTGTAGTCCCAGCTACTTGAGAGGCTGAGGCGAGAGAATTGCTTAAGCCCAAGAGTTTGAGGTTGCTGTGAGCTGTGATGTCACTGCCCTCTACTGAGGGCAACAGAGTGAGACTGTCTCGAAAAAAAAAAAAAATGCTAGGATTAAAGACATGAGCCACCTTACTTGGCCATGAATGAGGTAGTTTAAAATTGCATTTAAAAAATACATTATTAAGAAGAGTGTTGAATATTTGTCTCAATTCCATAATCTCACTTATATATAAACAGAGGAGTGTGTGTTTGTGAAATACAAATATAACTCCAATGAGGCAACACATTGCTGTCCAACTTTTTAAGAGTCAACTGATTCATCTTTTAACCCAAGCTCCAATTTTTGTTAGCTGTGTGATTTTGGACTGGCTGTTTAGCTTCTCCATGCCTTTGTTTTCTGACCTATAGAATGCAGTTCACAATTATAGTGCATGTTAATTTGTTGTGAGAGATAAATGTGATGTTGATAGAATGCTTAGAAACTGCCTAGCAGGTAGAATGATCAATAGATTAAGCTACTGCTATACTTTAATGAATCTTATGAAGTTATACATATGGATTGACTGGGAGACCAGTTTTGCTACACATGCAAAGTTGCTCATGGAATTGATTCTGTTGGATGTACGCTGTATTTCTCATAGCAATTCAGTGGAGTAGAATGAGATCATTAGCAAAAGATACAAATTTTAAAAGAGAAATTTGGGAGAGGGGCATAGATCACATTTTTCTGATTTGTTTTATTAAACTTTTTTCATTTAATAGTTTTTAGATGTCTAATTTTCCATCATCAACAACCTCCTTTGAAACAAAACTCTGAGTAATTCCCTGAATAGTTTTTAAGTTAAAAAAAATTGCAGCATTCTAAACACTAACTTTTCAAATGCACAATAAAAGAACTTATTGTTTCCCCCTGGGTATCACACCCACTGGGTTAGTCACAAATAGCTATATTAAGGATGTTGTTCACATTTTTTAAACACTAGCAATTCTGACCCACCCAGTTCAGCTTTTTAAGTACAAACTAACTAACTTGAAACTTTTTTTAAAATTCCACCGAAGAAAAATAAGAAATCCATATCACTTGGAAGATATGCAAAATGTTATATAATATTCTGCTTTTAATTGCCGCAAACTACCTCCCAGAGTGTAAAGGGGTGCTGAAGTCTGTTATTTTGCAGGCCAGCTCTTTTGCTGTGATTCAGTGTAATGCCCAATCCTATTAGTACACTACAAAGAACAACGTGTAAAAGTACAGTCTTATAGCTGGCTAAAATAACAAATGAAATTTTAAAGTGGTCTCCTGAGTTGAAATGACCTCAGTATTATACAAATCAAGTTAGTCGATTTCTTTAATGCTGATATTAGTCTCCTATGAGTAATGCTCAGACCAAAGTATGGTGAAGATGAGCTTGGGTAAATCTGGGTGGAGAAGCCCGCTGGGTGAATCTGGAGCAAAAAGTATTTCTCCCACTGGATTTCTTTGTTCTGCTTCTCTATCCCAGCACTAATGACTGCTTATAGAGCACACAGCAACTACTGCCTTTTGCCTTCTTTTCAAAATGTCTGGAAAGTTTTGTAGAGAGACACTGGCACTGAAAGCTGGCAATCTTTAGTTGCAACTGAGCAATTCATTCATTCAGTACGTATTTTAAAGTGACTAGAATGGACACGCCTATGCTGGGTGCTGGGGGACACCAGTGAATAAGATAGACAAGGTCCTGCCTTCATGATGTTAAATACCTAATCGTACCATTAATTCATCATAGTTCTTTCGTGGATTTCTCCCTGAACTGTGGGGTGTGGCTGAGAGGAGGAGAAGAGGAGCAGAGGCCTTTTGCAGAGTGAGGGAATGTGAGTGGGGGTAGCCAGTAGCCACCTGCCCATTGCTAGGAGAGAGTCTACATTCAGCTCACAGAGAGACAGGGACAGAAAGAGGGAAAAGGAGAGGCTGAGGGAGAGGGAAAGGAGAGAAAAAGAGAGAGAGGAGGGGAACAGGGAGAGAAGGAGAGAGAGAGAAAGGGAAGAAGTAAAAAAGGGAACAGCTCCTGTGGCTCAAGGAGTAGGGCGCTGGCCCCGGCCCTATATACCTGGGGTGGTGGGTTCAAGCCCACCATGGCCAAAACTGAAAAAAAAAAAAAAAAAAAAAAAAGGAGGGAATAAAGAAGAGAGAAAGAGAGGAAGGCCCCCAAACCTCACTTGAATCCTGGGTCGAGTTGTTTTAGGATCAGCTCCACCCTTGCATTTCCAACTTAATTCAATAAATTCCTCTTTTATGTGTGGATGGATGCGAGTTTGTATTGGTTTCTTATTATTTGAAGCTGAAAGAATCTTGGCTAACTAACATAGCTGTTAAGAATTAGTATACATTTGAGTATATTTATAAACGAAAAATGTAATGTTTCAGAAGGGGAACAGGTAATGGGTTCATGGAATTTAATTACAGGCTTATCGAATGTAAGAGTTGGAAGAGATTTACTTAGACAATGCTTCCAATGACGTGGAAATAACCCCCTCATCCTTCTGACAGTAGTAAACTAGTCTGTAGCTTAGAGGTCCTTAATAGTGATGACCCTGGCCCTGGGGGCCGTTCGGAAAGTGTGGGAGCACTTTTGGCTTGTCTCAATAGCTCGTGGAGCCTTCTGCCATGAAGAAAGGCCAGGGATGCAGGGCATACTGCAGGATGTGGGAGTCTCACACAATAATGAATTGTCCTTCATCCTGCAGGGTTTTGGAACGTTCACCAGGATATTCCTGTGGGTTAAACGGCTGTTTAACTGAACATGTAGCCTAAGTCCACCTTTCTTTCTGCCTCCCTCCCTCTCATTCTTCTCCCTCCTTCTCTCCCTTTCTTCCTTTCTTCTTTCTTTTTGAGACAAAAAGACTCAAAGTCTTACTCTGTTGCCTGGGCTAGAGGGCAGTGATGTCATCATAGCCCACTGCAACCTTAAACTTCTGGCCTCAAGCCATCATCCTGCCTCACCCTCCCAAGTAGCTAGGACTATAGGCATGTGCCACCACACTTGGCTAATTTTTTAAATATTTTGTAGAGATAAGGTGTCACTATGTTGCCTAGGCTGGTCTCAAATTCTTAGCTTTAAGCCATCCTCCTGCTTCAACCTCTCAAAGTGCTGGGATTATGGGGGTAAGCTATATATGCCTGTGTATATATGGGGGTAAGCTATATATGCCTGACCCAGTTTTTCATATTAAACACAAAATGTTTATGCAGACTCTCATTGTGCAGTGACTTTTTCAAGTACATAGCTACCATGAACATCAAGGGGAAATTGTTCCTTAGTTCAACACCCTTGCATCAGCATACACGTGTGGCGCTGTGTTCCTGTGATTGCATGGATTCTGTCATTTATAATCATGTGCTAGCATTTACCTATTGACTCTCAGACCTTTTCCCTTTTGTATTTCTTCTCGCTAGCATTAGCATCCAATAATTTTGAATTATTACTATGATTTTCGACAAATGGTGATTTTTTTTCAATGACTGTTATTCCCCCTACATTTGTTAGTCGACATTCAACTGTAAGATAGACATTTTGTTTGTTCTTCACATATTTATTTGCTTATTTCAATAGTAGTTCATGCATTTCTATTTTATTTTATGAATTTTAACCCATTATAATTATTAACTACAATTTAGCTGTTCATACATTCTTATGTATGTATGTATTCCTATGTATTCTTATGGATGTAGCTGTGTATACATTCTTTGGCACCCAGATTTAGCCAATGGAAGCCCCTCTAACGAGGTTCCTGTACTATTTGATAGTTTAAACTGGGCACTTCTTTATTTTCTATACAATTATTTTAGGCTCATCTAGGACATTTCTGTCCATCACCCTTGGATCATTCATATTTCTAAGGAGACGGGATTCCTGAAAGGGGTGTTAAGAGACCAAAATCTGGGTACCAGGTGTGTTTGCTAGTGGGATGCATTGCTTCTGGTCCCTCTCCACACATGGAGCCACGAAATATGTATATGTCATGCGGTGCGCACACCGGGTAGTGATACTCAATACACAGGTCGTTATAGAAGTTCTGAGAGACACAAAAATCCAGAAATGTAAAATCTTCATGGACAGAAACAAATGAAGCCCTCCCAGCAACACCAATAAGCCGAAACTTGCATAGGTGAATCAGAAAGGTCCCTGTCAACTGTGTTTCTTGGAAGTAAAATAACAGGCCATAACACTGAGTCTCGAAACTTTTGTAGTGACCTACATATATACTAATAATGAAAAATGAATACAAGTCACATTTGACCACCTCTTGTCATTGCAGAAGTCAAATGTGACTTAAGTATTATAATTTTAATACAGGTTTTTCCTTTATTAAACTATGTATACATTCTCTGTGTGTGTGTGTGTGTGTGTGTGTGTGTGTGTGTGTGTGTGTGTGTGTAAATATAAGGATCCCTACATCTGTGCCTATATATCCCTATACACCTGCAATTCCAGGGCAGCTCCATAAGGTTAATTCTAACTTTCTTCTCTCTCATCTTTGTACCTACAGTCTGGTAAGACATCTGCCTCCCATTATCCTCAACACACTCACTTATTTGCTTAATCTCCCAGTGTGCAACCAATTTCTAGTCACATGAGGCATCATCTCTTTTCTCCGTCTCCATAAATTCTGGCCAACTGGGTCCAGCCTACTTGCTCTGGTCATGCTGACCTGACATCTTCCCCAACCCTGGGCCATGCCTGTATACCAAGTAGCTATGAGTCTAAATGCTGAATTTGAACTTAACAGCTCTTTTTTTTTTTTTTTTTTTTTTTTTCCTTTCTTTTTAAAACCAGGTTTTGTTCTGTTGCCCAGGCTGATCTGGAACTCCTGGCCTTAAGCTACTTTACCTTTGCCTCCCAAAGTGATGGGAATTTTAAGTGTGAGCTGCTGCTCCTGACCAAGACAGTTCTTTTAATAGTCTTTATTTCAGCTGGGTTTTTTTTTTTTTTTAAGTGATTGAGATTCTTTTCATTTTGATTATGTCATCCAGTCCATTAGCTATCCTTTCTAGTTTGGGGCTACCCAAACATCTAATAAATTTTTACTCAATTTGTTGACAAAATCTTGAACACAATAGAGGCAAGACTTTCTTGCTATTAAATACATTCTTTCCAGGTGTAATTACTGACACACTCTGCATATGTCATTGTCCAACCAGCTTCAAACTTGCTTTTAATGACTATCTGATCTGGCATTTATTCACTGTCACCACAAGAATATTTGGAGATGTACTTTCTAATACGATGCCAAAATTAAATTGCAGTCTGTCTTTGGCTGGTGCAGTGCCCTTCTTTAAAAAATTATGTCCGTTTGACCTCAGATGTTATTAATGAACTTATGTTGGCTACTACTACTCATTGCTTAAGTTAAGTAACTTGCTTAAATTGTAGCCAGTGAGGTGAAGACCTGGAATTTGAAACCAGGTTGGTATATCTCTAAAGCCTTGCTCTTGTCATAGTGCCTGCGTCAGTTTGCATGAGGATGGGGAAAGGTCCTCTTCTTTCTGTTTTTACATTATTCCAATTTAATGAGATATCATCAGAGTGCAAGTCTTGGCCTAGAGATACACTCAAGGGCAAGACAAGGAAGGATAAGTCTAACAAGGCCCAGGAGTTACCAACTGCCCCATTTCCCTAGGGGTAGAAAAGCAGCTATTTTTAAATAGCTGCTTGAACCCCTTGCTAAGATGTTCTGCTGAATTGTCCGTTTGATGTATAGATTGAAACCTAATTTAGAAAGGCAGGTGTATGTCTCTTAAAGAGCAAAGCATTTCTAAACTATGATAATGAAATTAAATTATCGGTGCGTGTGAAATATCTACCTAATAATATTTTAATCTCTCAAAATATCAATATTTCAAATATTGTGTATTCTGGTTCAACATTTTAGTTCCAGGGAAGGTAAGGATTTTTTATTGTTGTTTTCTTCTTTTTAAACCCCGTTAATCTGAGGCTCACTAAAGCTTAGAAATGTGTTAGTCACTTAAGACATACCAATGCACTTGATAAAGATATCTTTGCCAGACCCCTGCCCAAAAAAGAAAGAAAGAGAGAGAAGAGAAAACAAACAAAAATCTCCTGAAATGTAGGAACTGTCCACTGAAGCTGTTTTGCAGGACTTCATAGAATGTTGTGTGCAAAGATCACATTCTTGAGGTCATGTTGAAGGGGTAAGTTCAGAGGAAGAGGAAAGATTCTGAACAAAGGAAGACTTAAGTCAACAAACAGGGAGAAAAAGCCCCACGGAGAAGTCTATGAATTCAAAAGAAGAGGTGGGAATCCTTATTGGGATATTTAGAGATATACTGGGCAAACTAACAGGGGCACTTCTGGGGGCACAGTGTCAAATGGGCAGCCACTCAGAAAAGCCCTCCCTCTGGGACCCTGCTGCTTAGGGCTCCTTGGCTCTCTGAGCTTCTGGGGTTGGCTGCCTGAGGCCTCTCAGGATAATGGCATCTAAGTAATGATGGTGCCTGGGATGCCTCCCCCGCATGCACCAGGCCCTTGAAAAGAACCCTGCCAGTCATTCATTTTATCCATACAAATACATCATTTCTTTACTAGGTCTTCATACAAAAGTAACATTCCCATCCCTCGTGTCAACAAATACATCTAGATATTTTTTCCTGGTTTTTTTTTTCATTGTTCTGAAAAAAATGTTGCCATGACTTCTGCTTGTTCCCTTCCCTTCTTCTGTTTTCCATTTCTTCCATAGAAATTGAAGAACAATGTTGAACTGGACACAAAGCTGGCTGGAATAAACCCCTCATTGTCCAGCTCATCTCTTAGCTATGAACAGCAACAGGAATATGTCTGGCCAGTGATTTATAAGTACAGGTGTTACTGGAAAACTTCCAGGAAAACATCCTTAAAAGGTCATGTGCATGTACCCTGTGCCTGCTCCTAGGAACATGGATGTGATGGCTGGTGCTTCAGCTATCATATTGCACCATGAGGATGGAAGCGACAGCCTAGGGCTGGAAGGGAAGTGAGCTAGAAAAAGCTCTTAAGGCCTCAGTAAAGCAAAGCCACCATCCTAACCCTGGAATACAAGCCATCAGTAAGGATGAAAATAAACTGTTATTTGGTAAAAGTTTCTTTCATATGCAGCCAATGCTAATCCTACCTGATATTTGTACAAATTACTATAAACATTAGTATTAGTAAAAGGAATATTAAAACAAACAAATCTCTGTCCATTAACCCACATTTGGCTTTTTATTTTTATCACATGTCCTCGCAATTCTGCTGTGAAATACTGACCCATAGGTTAACAGAATTGTCAAGTTCTAAACCTATTTACCTGAACATTGACCTAGAAAAAAATGTATCTAACTGAAAATACAGTACCAAGATCCCCCACCCCCCACCTGAATGAAGACTGTGAGGGAATAGTCAGAGTTGCTGCAGGAAACAACAACAACAACAACAACAACAAAATTACCAATTTCTTTGGTTGATCAGCTGATAAATGGTACCAACTCCTTGTAATCTGGGAAAGAAGATATGAATTGACAGATGGTCACTTGGATCTAACAACTAGGAGACCACATCACATATTCAGGAGCCTGTTAGGTAGTGGGAATGGGGGTGGGACAGGACAGGGGGCTTCAGGCAGCAGGAAGAGCTGAGATTCTGCACATACACATATCAAAGGCTAAATCCAGCACACGAACCAATCTGGGTGGGTTTTGATTGTATTCAATGACAAAGTTAGTTAAAAAGTCAGTTGTCTGTTGGACTTTTCAAGTCCTTTGAAACCAATTAATACTTGTATTCAAGCCCAACCTATGTTAGAGGAAAGAGAAAACTGCCAAGCAGCCTTTCTTGGAGTGTAAGATCTTTATGTCAGACACTACAGTCCTGCCAAAGTCCTTCCTAGGGGCCTCTGGGAAGGGAAGGAAGCACTCACCCAAACTGACCCCAGCTTGATTTTTTTTTTTTGCAGTTTTTTGGGTCTGGCTGGGGGTGGGTTTGAACCCGCCACCTCCGGTATATGGGGCCAATGCCCTACTCCTTTGAGCCACAGGCACCGCCCACCTAACTTGACTGTTCATGTGGGCATTGATGGGGAAGGCCTTGGCATCTAGGCAGCTGTTCTGTTGTATCCAGAATTAGGCACTTACTACCTGGAGGGAAGCTGAAAAATGGGAGGGAAGCAAGTTCCCGAGAAACTGACCTGCTTTAGAGGGCTGAAATCAGGAAGGAAATTTGAAACTTGGAAGACTTTCCATTCCCCTCCGCATCTGATTTTCTATAATTGTTTCCTTTTTGGTAAAACTTGGTGTTTTGTAAAGTTATCTATTCACATAAAGCCAGTTTTCTTCTTTTTATCTCTGTTTCTCAGTGCCTTGTATTACTGCTTGCTAAATATATTTCACCGTTTTATTTACTTCGGGCTGAAGTGCTGACACCATTATGTGGCTTCCCCACATCCAGCTCCAGGCTGCTCATTTCAAAGATAAATCACTGTAATTATTTATTCTCTTGAAAAGGAACAGGAGGTGTAAAAGCCAAACTAATATCCACCTTGAGCCCACCCCAATGACACTTTGGAAACCGATTGCTGGAAACCCTTAAGTTTGGCTCTGTGCTTCCAGATCCTCTAATAGTGTGAACTAATTGAGGTTTGTGGAATGAGCTGGAAAATTTTACTTATTTTTCAAATGCTACCACCCATAGCTATTATCTATCTATCTATCTATCTATCTATCATCTGTATATCAATTATCTATCTATCTTTCTGTCTATGGTTGGTAGCACATATATATATATATATATATATATATATATATATATATATATATGAGTTTTTATTGAACCCTACTATTGTTGAAACCACAAAGGAGTTCCAGCCTAGGTCTAGTTACTCATTGCACAAAGACCCAATTAGTGAAACAACAAGGACTGCCAAAGAAGACAGGGATTTTTAAAAAATATATGTCTTGTCAGGAGAATGGGAGAAGCTGTCTCAAATCTGTCCCTCTAGCTGACCAAGGGTCATGGGCTTTTAAAGAAGGTCCCATGTTCTTTGGGGGCATGTCCTGGTGTAGCTAACAAGGGGCTGTGTGCATTGGGGGAAGGTTGTAGGAGATGGTGAACTTTGGCATCAGGGGTCTTCCCCGGGGCCTTCAGAATCTCAGTTCCTTTGTCTTATAGAAAATCCACCATTTCTGGGAAACAATTCAAAAGGACAAGTAGTTAGCTAAGGAAAGGATTGCAGAAATACATATGGGGGTCATTGAAATTTGTTCATGGAGCCCGTTGCAGTCCGGTGTCAAGCCTCAGGGTTGGCTAGTTCATCAAACAAGTGCAGAAACAAAGTGAAAATTAGAGGTGTGGAGAGAACTTTCAAAGTCGGGGCTAAAGAAGTATTTATTAGGTTGCTTTGGTTTATTTTTAGAAGGCTTTTTTTTTTTTTCTCACTAGTAATGGTCTTAGGTAACTTAAAATGTAATCATAATTACAAATTCTAATCCTCTTCTCTTCATTTAAAAAAAAAGGAAAGGAAATTTGCTAAAAAATTATCTCCTATTCTACTTTAAGATATAAAAAGAGGTTTTCTGAAATTTTTTTTGCCCTCAGGTACATCAGCAAATAATGGCCCACAATTCAGTGGTAGTTTGGATTGATTTTGCAAGGACAACGTGCAGAAAGGCAATCACTGTTCTCACTCAGGAAATGTTCTAGCTGTGGGAACTTAATGTTGAGTATAACCTCTTACCCCATGATAATTGCCAAGTTATGCTCATATAAATATATATATATATATATATATATATGTTTTGGTTTTTTTTTTTTCTGCTACAAAATTTTCTTGGTTCATTCTTGGGGAGCACCTTCCAGATCCTTGGGAAAAAGCCTCTGCTGGTCAGAAGTGGTTCATGTTTTAATTCTCCCTATTCTTGCTCTTCTTATTTTAAATGTTTTTAAAATGTAGTCTTCTAATTGCACGCCATACAAGGAAATCTCAGTGGAAAATACTAGGGGATAACAACTCATTCTTACCTAAGCAATTTTTTTTAGATGAAGGAAACTAATCACAAGAAGCAGCCAAGAAAATATAACTTACATAATTCCAGTTCACTGAAAGTTAGTTTTCTGAAAATTAACTTACAAGATAATCTGATATATCAATTTTACATGAATTCATAAAATTTACTAACAGTGAATTTAATACAAATGCTTGTTCACTATTTGCTTTCACAGGAAGTTCAAGAATGTTTCAGTGCAGACTGTTTTCTTATACAAGATTGGGAGCTGGGTGCTCATGTCTGTAGTCCCAAATACTCAAGAGCTTGAGGCAGGAGGATTGCTTGAGGCCAGGAGTTTGACATTAGCCTAAGTAAAATAGTGAACCCCCCCCAACCAAAAAATAGCACCACCAAAAAATCTTAATCTGGTGTGGTGGCATGCACCTGTGTTCCCTGCTACTCCGGAGGCTTAGATGGGAGGATAACTGGAGACCAAGATCTGGAGGCTGGAGTGAGCTGTGATTGTGCAACAGAGCAAAACTCCATTATCTCTAAAAATACACGCAAAATTGTTTTAGCTAAATTCTGATTTCCTTTAGATTGCTTTAAACATGAAATAAAAATTTATTGCTGACAGAGCTGTGAAAACATTCCTGTTGGGGCTAATAAATATGTAAGCAAAATTGATAAATCTGCTAAGCTGATCATTTGGCAGGTTTGATTGGTGTAAAGTTGGCAGGTAATGAGTGGACTGAGACTTGCCTCCCACCCTCACAGTACAGTGTGTTCACTGCACCAATCCAGGGACCTCTATTTACATCAACTAAGACATGAATGAGGCCCCTTGGAATTGTGCAACACAGAAACCTCCAAGCCACCCTGGGTGTCTGGCCACCCAGTGTCTGGCCACAGCCAAGGGGCATATAGGGAGCTCTCATAACATGACCAGTCGTTCCAGTCTGATGTGGAGGAGCACACATATCCTTGGATTCAAACCAAGGGGATGGAGTGTGGTGAATGGTACAGCTTGCAGAGTGTGTGCTGTATACTCTGTGTACCCTCCAAAATTCATGTGAAATCCTAATACCCAATGTGATGATATTTGAGATGAGGCTTTTGGGAGATAATTAGGTAATAACCTAATTAATCACCAAGCATGAGATTAGAAGATTGGGTCTTTGAACCATAGTGATGCTAGCCCAACCTCCCAAACCTCAAGAAAGTGAGGATGGCTAGAGATTGAGTTCAGTCATGTGGCCAAGGATTAAATCAATCACTTCCTTCTAATGAAACCTAATAAAAAGCCAGGAGCAGTAGCTCATGCCTGTAATCCTAGCATTCTGGGAAGTTGATGTAGGTAGATTGCATGAACTCATGAGTTTGAGACCAGCCTGAGCAAGAGTGAGACCTCATCTCTACTAAAAATTAAAAACTGAGGCAAGAGGATTACTTGAACTCAAGAGTTTGAGGTTGCTGTGAGCTATGACACCATAGCATTCTACCAAGGGTGACAGAGTGAGACTCTGTCTCAAAAAAAAAAAAAAAAGAAAAGAAAAAAGAAAAAGAAAAAGAAACCTCAATAAAAACTCTAGACACTAAGGGTTTGGTGAAGCTTCCTGGTTGGTGAACCCATTGATGTCCTAGGAAGATGATGTATCCCGACTTCATGGGGAGAGAGCACGGAAGCTCTGCAGTTGGGGCCTTCCCAGGCCTTATCCTATGTCTCTTCAATTAGCTGTTACTGATTTGTATTTTTACAATAGAACCATAATCATAAATATAGCACTTTCCTGAATTCTATAAATCATTCTGGCAAATTATTGAACCTGAAAGGGGTAGTAGGAACTCCCATATTTTTAGCCAGTCGGTCAGAAGTGCAGGTGGCCTGGGGACTCCTGGACTTGTAGCTGGTGTCAGAAGTGAGGGCAGTCTTGTTGGGGACATTCCTTAAACCTATGAAGTCTGATGCTAACTGTCGGGGGTTAGCATCAGAACTGAACTGCAGTATCATAGCAACCACGTTTGAGAATGACTATTCTAGGAAAAGGTGATTAAGAGCATTAAGTGAGCCTGGGTGTGGTGGCTCATGTTTCTAATCGTAACTCTCTGGAAGGCCAAAATGGATGGATAGCCTGAGCTCAGGAGTTTGAGAATAGCTTGAGCAAGAGTGAGACCCTATTTTTATAGAAAAACTATTGTGGTGGGTGCCTGTAGTCCCACCTACTCGGGAGACTAAGGCAAGAGGATTGCTCAAGCAATTTTGAGGTTGCTTGAGTGATGATGCCACACACTCTAGCCAGGGCAACAGAGTGAGAATCCATCTGAAAATAAAAAGAACATAAGTGAATGCCAGAATCAAAGGATCCATTCAGGTCAGAGCAGAGGTATTGTCAGGGTTCCACTAGAATGGGAGGTTATGGAAGGAATTAAAGGGCAGACAAGAATGAGGCACCGAAAATCCTCTATGGGAATAGGAGTAGAAATTATGAATCTGGACAAAAGGTCAGACAGTGCCTATATTTTGTGGGACATTGTAACTCAATACTCAAACAGACATGCTTCATGGTCCCCAGAAACAAAGGCTGTGGGTACAGACCCATAGGTGCTGCCTAGCGTCACCACCACCAAAAGTCATTAGAAGAAAGCTCTCTATTTAACGAAAATTCTGGAGTTTTCCTTACTATAACTGGATGAAACTAAGGCCAATAAGTACAAGATTTAAAGAATTTAAATTCTTCCCATACGTGGTTTCATAAATAAAATATGACAAGCATATAATAATTTTAATATATTTTGGTGTCCTGGATGTCTTGATAGTGAAGTGTAAATGGGAAGCTCTTTTTAAGATTGTGTTGTCAGCAAGAAAGGTGAGTGGACTGGCTGGCTTCCAGGAGGTCTCAAAGGGTGATCTTTATCCTCATGAAATGATCATAGTACACGGTTGTTCCCGTCTTTAACTCAGATAAGCCAGCTTACACTGAGTGAACCCCAGAATCTGAAGTACATGAAGTAAAATACGTACTTATTAATTTATTGTATACAAATATGACTGAAGATTCTCTGTACACAAACTACAAAGGAAAGAAAATTTTATTAAAATGTTATACAGTCAGCAGACAGCTAGAACAAAACAAATCTGTTGCACCTGTTGCAACTTTGATCTGAATGCTTATGTTTCCTCCAAATTCATATGTTGAAATCCTCACCCCCAAAGTGGTAGTATTAGGAAGCGGGGCCTTCGGGGGTGATTAAGTCATGAGGGAAGAGCCTTCTGAATGTGACTAGTGCCCATACAAAAGAGACCCAAGAGAGACCCCCTCCACCCCTCCCACCACGTGGGAGACGCAGAAAGACATCACCCATGAGTCAGAAAGCTGGTCTGCGGCCTTGATCTTGGACTTCCAAGCCTCCAGACCTATGAGAGATAAATTTCTGTTGTATGTAAGCTACCCAGTGTATATTTTTTGCTATAGTAGGTAGAACAGATTAAGACATGCTCTTGGATTGCCTAATGGCTCAAGTTTTGTGAGATGTAAGGTATCCATCTCCACTGTGGGACTCTACCCTCCTGCTCTGTGACCAGCCTTCAGCCCTGCTACATGGCATTGGCTAAGCCCTGCAACACTTGTCTCTGTAACTGTCCCTTTGCTTTGCTTTCTTTACTGATCAATGTTCTCTGCTGCTTGATTCCTTTTTCTTTAGATGTGTAACTAATCTTAATCAAGTTACTGCCACATCTTGCAGGCCTGAGAGTAATTCTCCTTGTTCTTAAGTTGACTTTATATACCTTTCCTCTGGTCCAGTATTGGAGTGGTATTATGTTTGACTCTCAGAGGGTTATTTTTAAAATCTCTTTGTTTTCTTCTAGTTTAAAAATATTTTAATAGTAAATACAGAAAATTATAAAGTACAAAAAGCATTAATAATTCCACCACTCAGTTGGAACCTAATTATATTTACTTACAAGGTTTGTTTCTGGGTGTCTGGGTGGCTGCTGAGTACTACACTTCTTTTTTGAGACAGCTTTAATGAGATATCATTTACATACCATCAAAGTTACCCGTTTTAAGTATACAATTCAGTGATGGTTACTAAATATATGGAGGTGTGTAACCATCACCACAGTCTAATTTTAGGACATTTCTATTAGTTCAAATTGATCCTTCATGCTCATTTGCAGTGAATCCCCATTTCCACCTCCAGCCTTAGGCAACCGCTAACCTACTTCATGTCTGTAAAGATTTGTCTCTTCTGGACATTTCATCTAAATAGAATTATGCAATCTTTGGCCTTTTGTGACTGGCTTCTTCCACTTAACGTAATATTTTTGAGGGTCATCCATGTCGTAGTGGTATCAGTCCTTCCTTCCTTTTCATTGCGGAAAGGTCTTTCATTGTGTGGATACACCACGTTTTATTTATTCATTCATCTCTTGATAGAGGATTGAGTGCGTTTTACTTTTTGCCTATTATGAATACTACTGCTGAAAAGATTTATGTGTCAGTCTTTGTATGAATATATGTTTTCGTTTCCCTTGAGTAGATATTTAGCAACCTCCAACTGTCTTGGGCTGAAACAATCCTCTTGCCTCAGCCTCCCGAGTAGCTGGGATTAAAGGCATGTGCCGCTACACCAGCTAGTTTTTCTATTTTTAGTAGTGACGGGGTCTCACCCTTGCTCAAGCTGGTCTTGAATCCCTGAGCTCAAGTGATCCACCTGCCTTGGCCTCCCAAAGTGCTAGGATTATAGGTGTGAGTCACTGTGCCCCGCTTCTTTTTGGCAGTTTAAAGTTTCTTTACCTAGGGCAACAGAGGGAGAAAATACAGCCACCGCTTGATGCAGCTCTTTTTATCTTCTGCTTCCTGGCTGCTGTCAGGGTACCCAATCCTAGAACTCCCTCTCCCTTTTTTAACCAGCTCATGGTAATTGAATGCTTTGGGTCTGGAACCCAGAGAACAGTGTCTTATGTAATGTTTTCTACTCCCCTACCGTGAGTAGGCTACCAGCACAGAGACAGGACGAGGAAATGACAGCCCTTGATATAGTTTCAGAATGGCGAATTCTGTCACTTACTATCATGTTGACCTATGAAGTTCATAGTAAAGGAAGTGATGATCTGTAATTTCTGGTCAAACCTCACTGGGGATCCTGAGTTCATATCGGGGCATCACAATATGAGGGTTTTCTAAGAAACACAACCTGCTTTCCTTCTCGGACACCACCTCTTTCCTTAGCTAAGGCAGGAAGTAAGGTCTTACCAGTAAAGTCTTTACTCCTCCCTCCTGACAAATTAGCATATTGCACTATGCACAATGTTGCAAATTAGCATATTGCACCATTTGGAACTCTGTGGCTCTTCCTCAGGGAATGGCTCAAGAGAAAGCATGTGACACATTTAGAACTACTAAGATGGGATGAGACTTGGTCTAGGATTTCTGAAAGGATTTCATTCTTCTCTAGTAGACTTGAGGTTATGAGAAAGTAAAGCTGTACGTTAGCTACCTTGCTTTGCTGAGGGAAAAGTCTGGCTGGATAGAGACCCTCCTTAATAGAAAATGGAGCTGAGAGATGACAGAGACGATGACACCTGATTCTGGGGGTCTCCTGTGGGCCCCTGTTTCAAACAACGCTGTCAGTGAATCATACCTGGCGTTTTTAATTATGAGAGGTAGCTTTCACTAGCTTTCCTGCCATATGCAACCAAACTAGTTCTGATTCACACACTCTTTAAAAGAGACACTAATAAATTAGAATCAGCCTAGAGGTTTCTCTTACCTTCTCTCCTTCATGAGAGGGACCCACTTCCAACTGTCCTTGGCAGTGTTCTAAAGTTTCTCTTTGTTCTTCCTAAATAAAATCTCCCTCTGTTACCTGGGGGGTGGGGTGGGGAACAAGCCTAGAAAAGAATGGTCACAGGGTGATCAGAACTGTGTCAAAGGGGGAGGAACAAATGGTGTTTGGCTTGAAGAAAGAACGGCTGGTATATTAATGTCCCAGGAGGAGTAGAATGTGGAAGGTGCAGGGATATATACCATAGAGAATTATCTTCAAATATATAAGAGATTCTCAGTTTAGAGGTGATTAGATTTGTTCTATTAAGCTCCAGGCAGATAAATTAGAATTCATGATAGGACGATCCTGGAAACAAATTTCAACTAAAAGTGTTTAAATTTACCCTGTCCGAATGGAGTGAATTGCAATAATAATGTGTTTGCTATGTGTTTGCAGTGTTTTAAGTGACTGACTAGGGATGTTGACTTATTAGAGCTGTTGCATAGTAGATTCAAGCAACCCAATGGTTGCTGTTTCCTGAACTTCAGTTATTTGAAGGCCATCTGTGTAATTTGTCCCATGTGGGAGAGGTACAATATGTACAATTTTTTGTTTGATATTTTCCTTGCATCAACTCCCTTTTATGTCTAAATATGCTTATTTTAAGATGAAACCTTATATCACTACTACAAATAACAAAAATTAATGACAAAAAAAAAAAGTAGTATAATAAAATTAAACAATGTTACTAAACTCCTAACTGGATGTTGTAAGGCAGAAGAAGCATGCCTGTGGTCTGATTTCTCTTTGTTAAAAGGGAGATTAATGTTTGCGGATTTGATAACACCAAAATGATCATTTCTCTTTCTCTATTCAGAATAAGTGAATGAAAATGGAATGAGAAATGATCTTCTCACTAAGCAATTCATTGCTTTTAATGTCTACGCGCCACTTAAAATCATCAATATGCTCACGTTTGGGAAGCCCACAGTAGGGGTGTGATCTACACCAATGCACCCCAGCTTTTTCACAACTCGTCACATACAGAGAACAATATTTGTTGGCACAGTGGGATAAACTAAGGCATATGCTCAACACGTAAGTAAGTCTCCTAGGGCAGCTGACTCCAGGACAAGGAGCACCCTCCACCCCTGCTGGGGGCAGAGTTGATGGCTGTATCGACAAGTTAGTAACCCTCCCAATTAGCATTTCATTAAGAGTTATTTTCTTGAATCTATGGTCCTATACCATTTACTCTTTGGTAAGTTTTGAGATCTAAACACTCTGCTTGTAGTAGTTCCCTCCCTCCCCCCGTCTTTTTTTTGAGACAGAGTCTCACTCTGTCACCCTGGTTAGAGGTTCATCATAGCTCACAGCAACCTCAAATTCTGGGGCTTGAGCAATCCCTCTTGCTTCAGTCTTCTGTATAGCTGGGACTATAGGCCTGCACCCCTATACCCAGCTAGTTTTTTTCTTTTTAGTAGAGATGGGGTCTCATTCTTGCTTAGGCTGGTCTTGAAGTTCTGGTCTCAGGCAATCCACCTACCTTGGCCTCCCAGAGTGCTAGGATTTCAGGCATGAGCCACTGCACCCACCCTTGAAATAATTCCTGTTTGGGTATGTCTGAGAGCTAATAGGTTGGCAAAAAAAAAAAAAAAAAAATATATATATATATATAGATAGATATAGATATAGATATAGATATAGATATAGATATAGATATAGATATAGATATAGATATATAAAATATAAAAATATATATATCTGTACCTTCTGGAAAATTCTTTTATGAGATATTTGGCATCTTCCTTTGTACATATGATAGAGGAACAGTACTAAAATCAAGTTGCTATGTTACAATGGGAAAACAAATCCCCCTTCTTCCCTGACCAAATGAAACCAAAGACTGCTTCTTTTCCTGGATTTATGCTACCCTTTTCTCCAACCGATACACTGGAAAATCTGACTGAATCAATTGTGAATGTGTGCATGTGTGTGTGTGCTCAGTAGCCTTCTTCACAATGCTTCTAATCTTCCATGTGTAATTGCACATTAATTCTGGAAACAGTTGGTTCATTCTAAACCGGACACTCAGGTAAGACAACGTAGTTGTCTTTAAGAGTAGTATCTTCCTTATTTGGAAGAATTTGGAACTCTCTGTGACTCTTTGACAGGAAAACTTCTGATACCAGTTTACAGATTCCGTGATTCATGAAAGGATTTTGGTTTAATCATATTCCTTTAGATTTCTCTCTTTATCCTAAAGATTTCTCCACGAACATAGTTCACTATTTTCCTGAATGGATAGATTATTTCTCTGAATTTATTTGTGTATCTGTGTTCTGTGTGGTCTTTTTTCTAATTATGGTGATTTATGTCATTGGTGTTGAGTTTTTCAAGTTCCTTTCTGGGGTGGAAGATCATTTTTGGCTTCAGACCGGAATGTCCCAGAATAACTGCTGTTTGAAAGACTCCTTGTGTGTTGCAATTTCAAGGAACTCTCATGATTGAAGCTGAGATCTATGTATAGGCACCAAACAGAGTAGGAATATTTATATCCCTGATGTCTGCTCAAGGATTCCCATTACTTCACAACACATCTAGCCCCCATCCTCCACTTAAGCCTGGAAGAGGCAGAACAGTGGGTGGCATCTAAAGATACTACGTAAGAGGCAGGATCTTGATTCTCCAGGCTTATCAACACCTACGGACCATGTTAAAATGTAAATTATATAGATTCTGATTCAGAAGATCTAGAGTGGGGCCTGAGAAGTTGCCTTTCCCCCGATGCTGCTGGTGCATAGTTGGTGCACTGTACTTTGAGAGACATTGGTCTATAGTATTTTCTGAATTTTCCTGAAAGTAAGACTCCCCAGCAGTGGCTGTTGTACATGCAAATCTTTCTTGTAGGAAATCTGATTCAGAGGTCTGTGCTGGGATCTATAATAGCTCGTCATTTCTAGAGTCCCTCCAGGCTCTGGTTCAAAGTTGTTTCTTGGATCCGCCCACCTTCCTCTACTGCTCCCTTCATTCGCCTTTCTCCTTCCTTTCTTCCCTCCCTGCCTTCCTTCCTTTCCGTACAAGTATTTGTTGAGCATCCCTTGCTAAATGCTGGGACAGTTCTGAATAAGAGAGCGAGGCCCTGTCCTTGTCTAAGTCTAGTAGGTGAAACAGACAATACGCAAGGAATCAGGTCAACAGAATTCCAGTTTGTGACACATGCTAAGAAGAAAATAAACAGGATAATGGGTGGGAGAGGAACGGGAGGAGGTGAGAAAACACTGAAGCCAAGGCTATCAGGTAGCTCTCCAAGGAGGATGGTTAAATGAAAATTTGTATCAACCTTCCAGCCTAAGACACACTACTTGCTGAACATGCCCTGTGTTTGCAGGGCACAGGGCCTCTGTGCCTTTCACTGTGAGTGCCTTCTTGCCAAATCCATCTGCAGTTATTTAAAGACCAACCCAAATGCCATCTCCTTCCTGCAGGCTCCCCAGCCATATGTGAAGCTACTCCCAGAACCCCCCAAGCACCTGCTGTACCTCTACTCTGCTCTTAATCGTTCTTCCTTAAATCATAGTTGCTTTGGGATACTATTGGCCACATTTGGCGAGCACACACTATTGTTTTACATGCATTACTTCAAATGTATCTGTAACATTGGTGGGTGATATTATTATCTCCACATTACAGATAAAGAAACTCAAACTTCAGGAGGCCAAGCAAGTTGCCTGGAATTACATAACAAGCAAGTGACAGCGGAGATTCAAACACGACCTTCCAGTTGGTCTGTTTTGTCCCTCTTGCCAGCTCTTAAGCAACATGAGGTAAGTGATTACTATATTTTTGTTTCCTTAAATTAAAAATAACAATCCAGTTGCAGAAGAGAGCTCTCATCTGTGTGTTACAAAGGAGAAAAAAACAAAACAAGGCAGCAGAATTCCCTTCCCACCTTACGTAAACTTGCCAGGGCTGTGGTAGCAAAACACCACACCCTGAGAGGCTTCAAAGCAGAGTTGGACTGTCTCCCCGTCCTGGAAGCTCCTCGAGTGCCTGTGCTCCCGCAGAAGGCCCTGGGGAAGCTTCTGTTCATGGTGCTTCTCCCAGCTTCTCGTAGTCCTTGGCTTGTCACCTCATAACTCCAGTCTTCACATGGCACTCTCCTTGAATGTGAAGCTCTGTGTCCAAATTTTCCCTTGTTATAAGGACAACAGTCACGCTGGACTAGGGGCCCGCCCTACTGACTTGACCAATTACATCTAGAATGACTCCATCTCTTAATAAGGTCACAGTCTGAGGTACTGAGGATTAGGACTTCAACATAAGAATTCTGCGTGGCCCCAATGCGACCCCTGACACATTACACTATGTGGCTTCTATCACTGTGCTGGTCCCCAAGCCACCAGAGATTTAGGGGCAGACAACTGATGTGGTTATCCTATTTGCCCTTTCCTAAAATTGGCACTGCAGAGGGTTCAAAGGATCAATGAAGACACGTTTTATTGGACCAAAATTGAACTTAGCTTCGAGCTTCAGTACAATTCAGTCCATCTGGCACCAACATTAGCCTTTCATGTAAGCAAAAGAGGCCACCCACACATGCTGAAAACCCACTCTGCTTTGAGCTGTGCTGGCCTGTGATTCCTTCTGTGATCTCTTCACTCTAAAGGGAGAGACCATTGCTGTGTATAACATTCAAATACTTACAAGTTACATTTGGCAATAAAAATACACAAAAATTATTTTAAAATGGGTTAAGCTTAGCAAGTTTCACCAAGTTTTAGCAGTAAAAGACAATGAAAAAAAATTTTGTTTTTTGAGATGGAGTCTTGCTTTGTTGCCCTCCGTAGAGTGCTCGTAGCGTCATAGCTCACAGCAACCTCAAACTCTAGGGCTCAAGTGATCCTTTTGCATCAGCCACCCAAGTAGCCAGACTACAGGTTCCTGTCACAATGCCCAGCTTTTTAAAAAGATGGGGTCTTGCTCTAACTCAGGCCGATCTCGAACTCCTGAACTCAAGTGATCTACTTTCCTTGGCTTCCCAGAGTGCTGGGATTACAGATGAGAGCCGCTGAAACTGGCCTGACAATAAAATATTATTATCAGGAGATATTGCTATCAAGAAGGAAGGGCTGATCATTTAGGAAGCCCTAAACAGGAAGGGGTTTAGACACAGAACTTCACAATGGAAAATACGTTAGAATGTTGCAAAGTCAAATTTTTAAATATGGAGTCCAACCAGGCCACAAAGCCCAGGTCATGTAAATGTTAAGAGTATTGAACTGGCCAAGCTTAATAGACTTTTGCTTTTGCTTAATAGACTGCAAAATTTCTGAAAAGATGGATTCTGTCATCTGACCCATCTTTGTATCCCCAACAATGTCCAGAGCACTGCTCGTGACAGGTTTGGACACATTAAATTGAACATAGTTTTTAAGTGGCTTGACAGAGACAAGCAGCATTTAAAGTTAAATGAAATAAGCTTAAAAAGATAGGTGACGTTTCACTATATCCCAGTAACTGTTCTAAGTACAAGTTTAATCAGGGAATGAGGTAAATTCTATTATCTCCCTGTTAAAAAGAGAGAGAGAGAGAGAGAGAGGCAACAGCTCACAGTAGCAGTGGGAATTCACACGAAAGCTGTGGATATTTATAGTTCACACCCTCGATAGTTGTGCGATAGTGGTAGCCCATACTGCTGGAGAACAGCCAGCTTCATTTCCTAAGAAATTCATCAGTTGAGAAGATGTTTACTATCTGCCAATTGGTGCATTGCTCTTGTTAGAATTCAAGAAGTACAATACAGGGATTAAACACTGTATTCTAGAGCAGGGGTGGCGAACACGCGGCTCTCGAGCCGCATGCGGCTCCCGGCCAAAATGAATGCGGCTCTTTGCCTCTTATCATTATTTTGTATACTGTGGCTCTTTGCCAAGTTTGGATTTTGTTATGCTGCTTCTGA
>CAUYPK010131582.1:0-33680 GCA_963574355.1 Loris lydekkerianus | reverse complement strand
AAATGGGTGTGTTTTTTGGGCGGGTGCTTGTGGGTTCGTTTTTGTTCTCCATTTTCTTTTGTGATAGTTTGGGGTCCCAGCTGTTACCAAAATCTCCACTATTAAAAAAAAAAAAAAAAAAAAAAAAAAAAAAGATGAGACATAGCTGCAAAAATGAAAAATGTTCCCTTTTATGATTTTTAGAGGCAACTTGAAAAAAGTTTTTAAAAAATCCGATGGCCTCAGCCTGCAGTATATCAGCTGTTCCTTGAAAACATATTTATCCTGTTTAGCTGCTGATTTTTGAGGTATGCTGTTCCTCACTATCCCCACCCCAAATTAAGCAGAACCTGGGGACATTAGCCTAAAGCATTTGTTCAGTGCGTCCTTCCCACGTGGATCTTCCTTTTTCCCTGGCCTTAATTTTCTTCTAGAGAATAGGGCCTGTTTTAATTACTGGTGCGGTGTGTTCCTGGTCCTCGGAGGCAGAATGTGGGTGAGTTGGGTGGCACACCGGGGTCAGGACTTGTCCATTTTGGCTCCTTTCCCAGACCGAGTTCTGCTGCATCCTTGATTAATTTGGTTGCTGATGGTAGAATCTGATATTTTTGAATCCTGGGATGGAAATAATTAAGAATGATTTTTGATTTAAATTCCTTGTTTCTAGGGAATTACTAAATCCATACATCGTATTTATTATTTTTAAAAGCACTAATTCATAACGGTGAAGGGGAAAGACTGATTTTGCTTCTTTGCTCTCCCATAGTGATCATATTTTCTGGGACAAATACTGGTTTATATAGTCTACTGAAAAAGTTTTATAAAAAAAAAAAGTCATTGATTCCACATTGAAATCTTACATTACTATTGAAATCTTACTATATTTATATATGCCATGAATCAGTTAAAGACAGTGGTTTCAGCCCTTGGCAAATTTTGCTTCCTCACTCACAGGACATTCAGCAATATCTAGAGACATCTTTGGTTGTTACAATTCAAGAGGGAGAAGCATGTGGGTGCTCCTGGCAGCTGGTGGGCAGAAGTGCTGCCCCACTGTCTAGGCTGCACAGGGCAGCCCCCAGCCCGCCAGTGTTGAGAAACTTTCCTTTAAAGAATGTACAAAATAAATGCCATGGAGAATCTGAGGTCTCTGGATAGCCATCCATAAGGAGTAAATGTTTGGTTTCTTTGGTAAAAGTGCTCAATCGAACATAGTTGAATTAACAAATAAGTTGGGCATGTGGATTCTCCATCATATAATTAGCTTTAATAAAATACAGATTTCTTTCATGTTCAAATTATTGGCAAAGTATTTTATTTTAATGTAGCTAAATAAATAACACAGTAGGTAATTACTTGGTAGTTTGGTAGTATTCTCTGGCTGAAGGGAGGCTTCCTTTTCAACTGGGGGGCAGGAGAAGCTCTCTGTTTGTGGCGGGAGGCACTCTGTGGGAGCTGGGGTGGGGGGAACCTGGTGGGGCCAGGTTGTCCCAGAGTCCTGTGGCTGAGGACAGGGTCCGGGCTGCTTTCCTCCTCTCTGAACTGGGCCTGGGATAGCTCTCTTCCTCCCTGTGTTGAAGGCTGAAATGTGAACAAACTGTAGAATTTTAGACACAGTTAATTTAGTGTCTTCTCTTTGGAGATAAATTAGCCTGGAAAGGTTAACTTTCCTTTTCTGACCCATTCTGATGTGATTTTTCCTTTGTTTCAGTTCTTAAGGCAATTTTTGCCTGTTTATTTCCCTTTTCAGTTAGTCATGTACTCATCTTCGACACCTTCCACTGTCATCCCGCTTTGCTCTTTGAAATAAATCTTCTAGGTTAACTTTTCTGCATTTACTTCTTGGTCCTGTGGGCAAATTCTAGATTAAGCTGACTTTGGGGGTAGCAACACACCTTTGGGTCCTGCCCCTGCCCAGAGAAGAATTATGTAAGTTGCAGACCCCAGCAGTGTATTTGTTGATCTAGCTTCAATGACACCTGCGCTTAACATGACCGCGCCAGTGTGAGAATTAACCCTGACATCCAGGATGGTTGTCTTCATGACGCCCGCTTTCCACATAGGGATACTTGGTGCATCTGAGACAAGGAGAAGGAATTTCTCTAAATCGGTGGTTCCTGTGGTTGTAGATCAAGGTTGGTGTGTTCAAGAGCTGACTCTCACTAGGGTTTCATCTAGTATTAGCATTTTTCTTTGTCTTCAGATGCCTGAGAGCATCATTTTAGGATGCTTGGATCTGTTATGTTAGCTCTGAAAGCCTTCCTATGGTTGAGTTTTAAAAGGAGACAAAATTTATTGGAACAGGAAAAAGGACATTAGGGGAAAACTGAGGAAATCCAAATAAAGTATGGATTTTTGTTAATAATAAATCAACCTTGATTCTCTAATGGTGAGAAATGTCCTATACTAATGTGTGTTGGACATAAGGGAAGCTGGCCACAGGTTACATGTACATTAGACTTACATTCTGTAAGTCTAAAATATTATTAAGCAGAAAGTTATTTAAAAGTGCACTAACAAAATTGCTGCCATTTTACTGATAGATTCAGTAGTAAATTGTATTGTTTTAGTTTTCTTTCAGATGGGCTGCTGCAAAGTTGTGTTCTCTGTTTGACATCTTAGCTCTCTGCTTAGGGTGAAGTGACTCTTTCCATCATGTGCCCTAGATAATTTTGAACAATTTCAAAGCATAGTATGTGGTCATTTGTAGGTGGCGTGTTTTTTTTTTTTTTTTTTTTTTTTTTAGTTCATGTCTTTTATTAATTCATATATAATTACTTGTCTTCTGGTTTGTTGAAGCAGTAAGTAAGACAACATTTGCCACAATAATGTCTATCAAAGTGGCTGGCCATAAAACTCCAGCACCACACTCATCTGAAGGACACTCTCGACAAAGGCGACTTATTTTACCATTCTCATCCACCTTATAGTATTTCAGGACAGCAAGCTTAACCTTCTTTCTCTTATGCTTATTCTTCTTGGGAGTGGTATAAGCCTTCTTCCTTTCCTTAGCACCACCACGAAGTCTTAACACAAGATGAAGAGTGGACTCCTTTTAAATGTTGTAGTCAGACGAAGTACCGTACGTCCATCTTCCAGTTGCTCACCAGCAAAAATGAGTCTTTGCTGATCAGGAGGAATTCCTTCCTTATCCTGGATCTTGGCCTTCACATTTTCTATCGTATCCGAAGGTTCAACCTCGAGACTGATGGTCTTCCCTGTAAGGGTTTTTACGAAAATCTGCATCTTGGTGGCGGTCCCACCGCAGATGGCGGATCGGAAAGGGAGAGCGCCGGGCCGCTAGGTGGCGTGTTTAAAAGACTAAATGTAATTTTCAGGTTTAAAAAG
Organism: Loris lydekkerianus; assembly: GCA_963574355.1. Classification (NCBI taxonomy): domain Eukaryota; kingdom Metazoa; phylum Chordata; class Mammalia; order Primates; family Lorisidae; genus Loris; species Loris lydekkerianus. Next base: position 30,353 of record CAUYPK010131582.1, on the reverse strand, counting down.
TTACGTCAACAGAAAGTGTATTTGTAGACAGTGTTTGAAACTATCAGCTGGGAATGCCGCTGCCAGTGTTGGACAAATGCAATTGTGTCCCAAGTTTTGTTGGGCTTCCAAAGGCAGGTGACAGATAATCACGGTCTGAGGACAGCCTGGTATAATGCAGTGCCTCTGAAATCAAAATAACAAATTTTGGTTCCATAAAGCCATGAAACACACGTGGGACTATTTTATGTGATAGATCACCAAATATACTATTTTATAAAATAAAAAATTTACCTGAATTTTTACAGCACTGCTTGAGATGACCGGCTCGAGGTTTGTGGTCCCCACCCCTGCCTCACACTCCTCTGTTTCCGTACTTACCAGGGGAGAGCATGAAAAACACTGAACTTGGAAATTAAGGAGCTTGAATTTGAATCCATTTAAGTTACATATCTTAGCTATTAATGGGCAAAATAGTCATCCTGTCACTTTGTTGTGAAAGTAGAGTGAGATAATAGAAAATGTATTTGTACACATGTTGAATCTGTTACTTTGCGGTAGGAGTCAGGCGTACCCCTCTCCCCTTTCCTCTACCTGTATGGTAGATCTTATGTTGACATTCACCTTGAGTTAAGGTCAGCTGTGGTGCAAAACTGTGTTCTCTTGCATCTCTGTGTGTATGTTAAATAAAAATTACTTGGAAAACTATTTTTTTTTTTTTTATTCAAACATACACAAAACAGAGAAGATAGCATGATAACAAGCAGCATAAAGAAACCCAATCACCCAGCGTCAACCGTTGCTAACATTTGTTTTCTTTATTGCTACTGAGCAGAGTTTAGTGTTTCTTTGCAGTCCTTTTTTATTTAGCACATATACCATTAAGGATGGTGATGGAAATAGGTTTCAAGATCAGTAAAAATAGTGTTTCTCTATAGGTTCACCACTAGATGTTTGAGGTTGCTTTTTCCTAAATATAATTTTCTTTTATAGAAAAGTACCGAGCGTGTCATAATAGTAATTGGGTGTATTAAGCCTGTCTTTCATCCTTGTCTCCCTCCAGGTGACTGTATTAGATTTGGGGTTATCCCTTCATTGTCCTTTTTGGAAATAACGTGAATCTATTTGTATTCCTTTTACTCATTGAATGATGCGTGTCGTTCTGAGCCACGTTGCCATCAGATCCTGGAGCTCGCGCACTGTAGCTTTCTGCTGTATGTACTTAGTGCAGTCAGTCTCTCTGCTACTGGGGGACACATGGGTCATCCCCAGGGGGTCATCCAGTTTTCGTCTAGGCATTTCAATAGGGATAAGTGAACGCTTCCTCTCTTGCCTTGTAGACGTGTAGTTTCTCAGTAAACTTTTATTCTCTCAAGCTCTGTCCTGCTTCATCCCTGATAAGAAGTGGAGCTCTTGAGGCTGTAAGCCCTTCTTCCTGCCCCAAGTTTTTAAGATGAGAAAGGAACCTTAGAAATGGGGTCATTTTTCTTGTTTCACAGATGAAGGGCCTGAGACCAGGAAATGAAGGAAGAGCTTTGAGGTCTGTTCCCCACCCGGCAGGTGTCGTCTCTCAGTTAAACTCTCCTTCCCTCTACCTGCGGTGGGGAGGGCTGTGCTCTCTCAAAATTGTGGTCCATGGACCAGCAGCATCACTTAAGAGCTTGTTAGAAATGCCAGCTGTCCAGTTGGACTGAGTTCCAATCTGTTTACTGGGTTTCCAGGCAGCTTGTGGACAGTCAGGTTGGAGGTGTGCTGGTGGTGGCCGCCTCCGGGAGAGACGCAGGGCGCTTGTAATCAGCTCTGTAAAGGCAGGACTGGCTCAGGCTCCTTTTGAACAAATTGACTCCTCCCTTCCTCCTGACGCACTAACTTCTCCTTCCTCTTCCTGCCTGTTTCTGACCCATACCCATGAGGGGTTCAGAGTCGGTCTCTTTGAGGCTGGGATCTTCCTTGGGTAGCCTGCCTTCCATTCCTACTCTGTACATTCAGCACAGCCTCATCCTTCTCAATGTGTCCTGGAGACATCATATCCTTCTCATTTGGCAAGTGCCCTTGCTTTTTTTCATGACTCTGTTCATGCTAATTTGTGCATTCTTCATATGTTTAGTTTGTTACGTATTTCTCATCATTAATGTTAAAGGCCTTAAAATACTTTTGCTAGGATATATATCACAGCATAAGGGTACTCATTCATTTCTTTGCTTTACTGCCACTGTGGGGGTATGTGTGTGCACACGTATGCGTACATAGCTGTGTTTCTTAGTAACTGATAATACCAGGCCTCAATGCATACTTAAATAAAAACTTCTTTAATAAATTACTTCTTAAATTATCCACAAACTGTCTTGGCAACTAAGGTGACTACAAGTGGCGAAATCATTGTCATAATAAAATTCTGTACTGTTAGATTCAGTATTTCTAGTCTCTTAAATATCCATTTTGGAAGGTCAAGGTTTGACAAGTGGTGGTAATAATCTCATTATCAATTAATAGAAGCAGTAGTGAGGTCTAGTGTATTACAGGAAAGATTTTAGCATAACAATATGTAGCGTTGGTAAACGTATAAGTGTTTTTTTTTTTAAAGACAGCTTTTTATACTAAGAAACAGATGATCTCTTTTTCTAAACTATGTTAGCTGCACCCAAATTAGTGAATGTTAAAATAACTGTGACTGGTTAAAAACATTTTGCAAATTCTTTTTACTTTTTATATAATTAAATTCTCCATTTGGTAGTTGATCTCTCAGATAAATTAAGTCTTGCCAGACTGTCTGAGATGATTAGTGATTCAGATCCTAAAAACGTGTAGCATTCGAAAAGTAATTATGTACTGCAATTTGTGAAGGTATAATTAATTAAGGACACTTTTCCAATATTTTAAGATTTGCACTATTAATCTTTGCCCCCACAGTTCAAACCGACTGTTATGAAAAAACCATTGCTTTTAGCTACAGAAAAATGACCAGTTTCATAGACTGACTTACAATAATAGTTCAACTTTTTTTTTAATAATTCAACTTTTTTTAGAGTTCAAAAGTAGTTAATGGTGATTCATTTATTCATAATATGCATTTATTTTGCTTTACGTGTATATGTGATAAGGTGGTTATATCGATTAAAATAAATCTTTTGACTTCAGGATGTTTACAATCTAAGACAAACCTTGAGATTTCCACTGGGCAAGAGTTTCTCAGGATCACTGTAGCAAAATGAACAAACAAGTATATATATATAGATGAAAATATCACTTTATGGGTACGTACATTATGTGGACTAGTATAATTTATGGGAATTGCATATGTTTCTGACTCTCAATCTTTTAAAAATCGGTTTAGAGTTTCCATGATGTTTGTAACATTAAACACTTTTTTTTTTTTTTTTTTTTTAGACGGAGTCTCACTATGTCCCCCCTCAGTAGAGTGGTGTGGCGTCATAGCTCACAGCGACTTCAAACTCTTGGGCTTAAGTGATTATCTTGCATCAGCCTCTCAAGTAGCTGGGACTACAGGCACCTGCCACAATGCCTGGCCATTATTTGTTGTTGTTGTCATTGTTATTTAGCAGGCCCGGGCCGGGTTTGAACCCATCAGCCCTGGTGCATGTGGCCAGTGCCCTAACCACTGAGCTACAGGAGCTGAGCCAACATTAAGCACTTTCATTACATTAAGCATTTCGTAAGTATAGGATGTCCTTCTGAAGGTTACCTATTTGAAAGTTTAAAGAAGAAGCAGAAAGATGCCATCAAAAGTACTAAAGAAGAGCTCAAATAGTTTGTGAGACAAAATAATATTCTCCAACTTCTTGGAGAAGTGCATGAAATCTCATAGAGTGCAACAAAGAAAGGAAAGAAAAATAGATGAAAAAATAAATGACAGGAAGAGGAATTCAGCATCACACCAATAATAAATCAGAATATGTATCAGATGCAAATATCCAATAGGTCACGAACATGTCAATATAGGAAATTTGGGTTGAGAGTTAAACTCCTTGACTAAATATTACCAATAAAGCACAAGACATCCTGAGATCTACCAGGGAGAGTTAGCGGTGTGGAGTCAGCTACAGGTGTCCTCTCTTTACATGTCCTGTTTGTGTTCCCCACATTTAGGTCTTTAGCCCTTTTAACTCAGTCCCAATGAACTAATGTGGTTTCTTGGTCACCAGCTTCCAGCTATTACTTGGACAGACAGTGGGGGGTAGGAGTGTGGGCAGTAACCCTGAACAAGCTGGGTAGTCTATTGTGTTCACAAATGACCAAAGGAAAAACAGAGGTTAAACAAAGGTAAATACAGTCACCTGGTAACAATATTTGCCCTTTCTCAAAATTGTGGAAGTTATATTTAGGAGAAATGTTTTGGTAAAAATATTTGAAAATTTGTTTTGCAATCATGAGTCGCTTGGGTTATTTTGAGTACGGCGGGGTGTGTTGTGTGTATACTGACGGGGCAGTGGGGATGGAGCAGCTGTCAGGGCCTCTGGGCGAAGGGAATGAGATGAGTAAATGAACTAGTGCAGAATGAGAATAGAAAACCCGTAAGAAGGAGTGTTGGAATTCCAGGGCTAGTCATTAGTCATTAGCTGAAGACTTAAGAGAAATGGTGGAAAGCTCCAGTAATTAAGAAAGAATTCTTGTGAAAAAAGGTTCCAAACCCTTTTCCTGGTATTGAGGTAGAATACGGTTCTGTTCCAGCCAATTTCCTGTCATTTCCTTTTCTACCCACCTTGTTCTAGCCAAGCTGAGCTGCCTGCCTTCCTGGTTTGTGTTCAGATGTTTCTTTCCTCAGAATCTTAGTGACCTGGCACCTCCTCCTGTCTGTGTGTTGAACGGTGCCTGTCTGATAAGACCCAGTTCAGATACCAACTCGTATATCCATGCTCCCTTAATTCTTTCCATTCCTCATAATTGAAATAAGGCTGTTCTCAGAGAAATGAAAGATGCTTCCCTAGGTGTTGGGGACAGGAGCCATCAAACCTTCCAGCATGAGTGTGGCTTGGCTCATTTTAGCAAAATGGTTTAAAGGTTACGCCAACTTTTCCGATCAGCTGTAACCAGTTTACAGAGCTGTGTTTGCACTGAGTCTCTACCTCCTGTCTTTGGGGCACAGCACCCTGCCTAAGAAGCACATGAATTAATTCATATTTGCCTGATGTGGTAACGTACGCATAGAGATCTGGCATCATAGCTTAAGATGTGGGAGAAATAATTCACAAAACATGGAATTAGAACAGATGAGAACAAGAGGGAAAGGGACAGGTATGTAACAGAAGTGACGGGCAGCAGAAGGGCTGGCTGAGGTTGGGGGCATTATATGTGCAGACATTTAGAGGAGGCATGGTGTTCTACCTGTCCTTGACCTCATTAGGCAAACACTACAGCACTAACAGGCAGGAACCAGTTGCTCCCTCACCTGGGCACCTGCTCAGGCTGCCGTGACCCCGCCTCCATTGCCTCGTGATGGAAGGATCCTGAGGCACTCAGTCCGCCCACCCATCCTGTGCACAAGAAACCCCCCCCTTGAAGTGCCTGTCCACTCTCGTCCTTGAAATTGTGAAGGTGCACATTAGTACCACCATCTCCTTCCTTTTCTTTCCATTATAGCTTGTAGTTTGCTAAGAGCAGAAATATCCATGTTTTCATCAGAAAGTGAAATTTAAGTGCTTCAAAGAATATTATAGAATATCTGGAAATTCCAGCTGGCCCAACCCGGTTATTCCTTAACCCTGACAAGTAGCTAACTGTCATTGAACTTTGGAAAACAGATAATTGAATTTAAATTTTCACAGATGAAAACTGGAGTGCCACTGTAGGCGGAGGCAGCCCAGTACCCTCCAAAAAGATTTTCTTCTGGGAAATTGGAAATGGTTCTTGTTTATAGCCAATACAGGGCCTCACATTCATCTGACTCATAGTTTTGGAGTAGTATTTTATCCCCTGAGGAATGGGCTAAGGCAGGGGTCCTCAAACTTTTTAAACAGGGGGCCAGTTCACTGTCCCTCAGACCATTGGAGGGCCGGACTGTAGTTTAAAAAAAAAAAACAACTAAGAACAAATTCCTATGCACATTGCACATATCTTATTTTGAATTAAAAAAAAAAAAAAAATGGGAACAAATACAATATTTAAAATAAAGAACAGCTAAAGTTAAATCAACAAACTTACCAGTATTTCAATGGGAACTATGGGCCTGCTTTTGGCTAATGAGATGGTCAATGTCTGGTTCCATATTTGTCACTGCTAGTCGTTAACAAGTGATGCAAGTGTGCATCAGTTAGTCCCGAGACTGAGAGGAGGAGTCGAGAGACAGAGAGGAGGGAGTTGGAGAGTGCCGCACACATTCCACACATGCGCTCTGTAGCAGGACAGGCAGCGGTGGCAAAAACACCTGAAGGTCCTCAAAACATCAATGTCCTCGGTGGGACATAGTTTGAGGACCCCTGGGCTAAGGCATGTAGTGTTATGTACATAGATACCGGGGTGGGCTTGGCCCCCAGGATTGACCCTAAGAGACTTAAAGGCGTAGAGCTCCCCAAGCTTTTATTCCACCTTTTAATGAACATTTCTTGACTTAGTAGCAGCAGTATCTTTGCCCACTGTCCCGTGATGTTCTTGGGGGTGCAACCACTCTGTTGACCTTGCCTCTCTCCTCTAACTGAGTCTGACATTAGGATCTGCTGATTGCTTAAGCAGAACATATTTCAGGACCCCCCCCCCCCCCCCAATGTAAGGTAGAATTGTACTATCTCCAGAAGAGTGCACATGGCTCAAAGCAAAGGGATGTATTATTTCCTCACTGGTTTCAGAGACCCATGGGGGACATTAAATGGTTTCCTGTTACCAAAGAGTTCCTGTTATAATGGAGGCTTAAAAGTAACATTTCAGTTATTGGGATTCACTAGGGAAAGTAGTGAGGAACAAAGTGAAAAAATTAAATATAGGAAAAAATTAAATGAAATGTATATTAATTTTGGTTCTAGTTCTTACAAGGATGATGGTAGCAGACTAAATAGAAGTATCTGCTTTCACCACACAGATAAATTATTAGCATATTGTTTGTTTACATATGAGTCAGAGCGTCTAAAATTTGTTCCCATAAGTAGGTTGAACCTCCTTCTCAGCCTGTTGTCATAGGGTTTAAAAATGGAAATGTGAGTCCAAACTCTTTCCAGCTCATAAAAATAAATCTGAATTAATAGAGCATAAATGAATGTGATTTTATTTGAGTGTCATTTTCAAGTTCCCCAGGCCAGGTTGGGACCTTTTAAGTCTTCTAAAATTCCCTATAGTGAGGATTAAGAAAATAGTAGCAGCTTTGCTTCTAGCCTTAGACAGTTTTCTAACTAGGTCATAGCCTCCTACCTTGGGATAAGTAGATTCTCTTGCCCCTTCAGCGCTGGTTTCTGAGAGTTGCTGTCTGAAGCTATCAGATAGACAAGGTCACTTTTTATAGAGGTACATTTTTGAACGCAGAGTGGAATCTGGGTGATCGGCTCTTCTGCTAATCTGAGTGATAATATCAAATCTGTGCTGGAAATGCTTTTCAAACCTATTAGGGCACATTTTGCATTAGTAAGCTCACTGTCATGATGTAAGAGTGAATCAAGATCCTGTGGTGCCTTAGCTTTAGAACACTGTCCTGATTACAGATTGAAGTTTGAAAATTAGGCTAAATGCCAGCTGACTGCAGCATTAATTTGGCTGGTAGCTTTTTGTGTTGTGTTTGTTGGTTTTTAAGCCCGTATGTGAACCAAATTATTTTTTTTCTTAGAAATGTGACATAAAGGGTGAAAACCTAACACAGTGCAATAAGGGAGATGATGGATAGGTGGTGATGTTTAAATTTGGTCTGTACTTGGGAATCGGAAACAACTCCTCTTTCCCTTCCTTCCATGGCTGGGTTATAATCCCTTTTTCTTAGAATGCCAACTAGCCCATCAGTCCCATTACTTACTTGCCTTGTAGCTCTTAGCATGTTCATCTTAGGTATTTTTCTTTCTCATTCTTAGTAAAAATTCTAAATATCTTAGAACGTACCACCTAGAAAGGAATAGCTGACTTCATTATTAAAGAAGGTTAATTGAGTATTCCTCGTAAGAAATGAGAAAAAAATTAAGTACACACACACACACACACACACACAAAAATAAAAAACCAAGATGGAGGATAAAGGGACGCAGATAAGATTTAAAGGTTAAATAAATCCATTAGCTTGTTATTTGAAATGACCAACTAAAATAAATTCCAGTTATCTGAATTTAGGGAAAAGGAGAACAGAAGTAGACAGTAGGCAAGGAAATAGAAAAGAGGCACAGGGGGGATTAGTAGAGTGTATAGGAGAATATTTCATGCAACTATACGCTTAACATATGAAACCATAGCGCTAATATTTTTGTAAAATACAAATTGCCAAAATTGACCCAAGAAGCATGGATAAGTTGAATAGACCAATTACTATAGAAGAGATAGGAAAAGTGATTAAAATTATCATCGAAAAAGACATCAGGACTCCACAGGTTTCCAGCTGACTTTTATCTAGCCTTTAATAAAAATTAAAAATTTGAGTTTTTTATGTTATTCTAGTAAAATATGGAAGGGCTCCCAGTTCATTTTGCAAAATTAATGAAAAAAACTTAGTAAACTTTATAAAAGGATAGGCTGATATTTATGAAACTAAACACAGAAATTTAAAATAATTTATAAAATAGACTTTTTAGTGTGTCAAAAGGCCAAAGCCTGGCATTATTAATAAATAATTACTATAACAAATAGTCCTTTTTAATAATGCCAGAGTGATTAGCTGTTAGGAACTCATCACTTTCATCCGTTGTTGCCCCAACATATGGAAGGGGAAAAGTTATGTGACCAGGCCCGTAGAAGCTGAAAAGCCATTTGATTTGATTACAGCCCTTCCCAATATAGTATAATTGGGAAAAGCAGAGTAGGAATAAAAATAAATCACTTAAACACAAAAAGGCCAAATATATATATACACACCCAACAGCAGATATTTCCTAGAAGGCAAAACACTAAAACTATTTCAATTAAAATTTAGAACCATTACTTCTGATAACAACTGCATATAAAAAAACCATAAATAAAGAAGCAAATAAAATTAGAAACCCGACAAAGGTGTCTCACAATTATTTATTGTTTGAGAGGTTCTTTTGAGTGTAAGACAGTGAAATGTTTATATGTCTAGAAATCTCAAGAGCCTATAGTTAAAAAAAAAAAAATCTAAAATCAATAGAAAAAGTGTTAAGATAGCTGACTAAAAAAAATACTTGTAAGTTTCTAGAAATTGTATTTTCTCTGTTTTGAAGGTGAACACTCAGAGATGAAAATATTCCTTTCACAATAGCAACAGATAACCTGGGAAGAAATCGAATACCTGCATCTTAATATCTGTGGTGGGTTTGCTCTCTCTTTTTTTTCATGAATGAAATAATCCTAAAGTTTTAGTATGTTAATAAATTCGTGATACCTGAGAAGTGCCAAGAGGAATTCAAAAAAGAAAACCAACAAAGGCAGATTTGGCTCACAAGTGATGACAATATGCTAAGAATTCTTTGCAATCAAAGCAGCATGGTATTGATCCAGAATCACATAACTATCCAGTGGAACAGAAGAGAGAATCTAGGATTGTATCTCATTAAGTAAGGGAATTAACATATAATAAGATGGTAAACACTACTGAGAAAATAATCATGTTCCTTCATGGATGGTACTGGGATAACCATCTGTCTCTCTGGGGCGAGGGCAACCCAGAGCTCTGTCTTACGTTATCATCAGAAATAAATCCTAGAATCTTCAAATGCCTAAATGGAAACAAGCAAACCAGTTTTTACAAGGAAATACGTACTTGTTTAATCTTAGGTGAGGGAGGACTTCTTAAGAAAGATCTGATACTCATAAGCCATAAGGAGAGAGTCACAAATATATTTAAAAACTTTGCTATGGCAAAAGATATGTGATTAAGTCAGCAGATTAAAGAGGGGTGTTTATAATACATATGGGGATACTGTCTGTCTATACTATACAGGTAAGTTTGGAATTGGCAAGAAAAGGGAAAAGAGACTAAGAATATTAATATTCACTTCACAGAGAACAGATGTAGACAGCCAGCAAATCTATGAATAATAGTATTTGCTAGGGAAATGCAGATTAAAATGAGACTTCACTTTAAACCCATCAGACTGGTAAAAATAAAGAGTAATAATCTACTATCAAGCTGCTTTCTCATAGTACTGAGGAAGTGGGAATTACCATGGCGTCATTTGGAAAGCAGACTGGCAACGTGTAGTAAAATCATTCCGCCTGCCTTCTAAATAGGCTTTGTCCTGGATATCTATCCTTGAGGAATAAAAGACAAAGTCGCATGTGAAAGGATGTTTATTATACCACGATAGTGGCAACATACTGAAAATGTGAATGCCCATCATTTGAAAAGGGCTAATTTATGGAATATATGTCCCATATAATGTTATCAAAAAATTAGAATTATATCAGAGTTGGCTTTGGAAGGATTTCTGGGAGAACTTGATGAATAAAAAGCAAGGTATGGAAAAGTATATAATATCCACTTGCAAAACAAAGAACCCGCACTTTCCCAATATACGATGTGTGTAAATGTGTGAGCCTGAAGAAAAAATGGACACCCTCATTCTCTACATGCAGGGGGACAGAGAGGTGGAGGTTGCTGCAGACACCGTGGGTGGAGGCCGCAGGGGTGTCTGAGCACCCACCAGTGGTAAGTGTTCACCACATCCCAGTTTTTCCTGTAGGGGAAGCCGCAGAAACTGTGGTTTGAGGTTAACAATCTTGGCTCCTTCTCTTAGGTGTCCAATTCTTTTTTTCTTATTTTATTCTGTTCTTGTTTTGATGCTCTGATACCTTCTCGGATTTTATGAGCTTTTACTTCATGGTATTTACTGTTCTTCTTCTGTTTATCATAAGAGCCTGCGTGCGGGGCCCTTTTGGGTCCTGGGTGATTGATTCTTGGCTGTCTGCTGCTCTTTCCTTTGTGCCTCCGGGTTGCCCCTTTGTTCACTGGGCCAGGTCCAGGCAATGGGAGAGTTTGGCTGGATGGGCCAGGAGGTGGCCGCTCAGGTGTATTCCTGCGTGTGCCTCTGGGCTCTCTTGAGCTGTCTGTGCTTCCTGTCTTATGACCACACGGCTACACCGCTTGCCATGGTCTGCATGAAATACAAGGTACCAATGGGAAAAGCCAGAGGTGGTGACTTCTTCTTCCTCCTCCTCCTCCTTCCCCTCCTCCCCACTTCCTCCGTTTTATTTTGAGACAAAATCTCCTGGGTAGAGTGTCATGGCTGACAACAACCTCAAACTCTTGGGCTCAAGTAATCCTCCTGTCTTGGCCTCCCTAGTAGCTGAAACTATAGGTGCCCACCATAGTGCCTAACTATTTTTGGAGATGGAGTCTCATTCTTGCCCAGGCTGGTCTTGAATTCCTGAGCTAGAGGGATCCACTTGCCTCTGTCCCTCAGAGTGCTAGGATTACAGGCATGAGCCACCACACCCGGCCTACATTTCTGGATAAATCACCATGCTGTTGACCCCACCGCCCCTGGAATCGCTTGACTGATTTCTCCTGAATCTCTGGCATACGGCGAACACTTCCACCTGACCAGCACTTCTCCCTGCTTTTGTTTTTCTTTTGATTCCAACCCATCCCTCTTCTGTTCAGTTGATACTTTCTTACTTTCGCAGGACTCTCATGGATGTGATATTAGGCCTGAATGGAAGAGAAGACAGAAATATGCACTCAGAGGGCCATCTGGGTAGACGCTTCCTTGATCTTTCCATGCCTTTGTGTGCTTATCTGTAGAGCGGAGATAATGAGGTTGTCTATCTGTTACTATTAGGGTTAGTGTGAAGATTACAACAGGTGATGCTCTTAAAGGGTTTATTGAACAGTGTCTTGTCATACAGTAAGGATTCCATAAAAACATTCGCTGCTGCTGTTTAAAAAAAATGAGATCATGCTAGAAATACTAAAGGGCCATGTATTTTCCCCCCAGTTAATAGATCTAGGGCATCTTCAGACAGTATTGTGGTTTGAAAGCTCTGTCATGTTTACTGATGTGTCTGTGCACAAGTTTTCTTTTTCTGGGCGGGAGGGTGTCAAATGATCCTTTATTGAAATATTTCCCCTTGTACTTTTTAACTGGGCATTCCACCACACTGCCGTTGGTGTCATCTACTATGTCATGAGGGTGGCGGCCGTCAACATTGCAGCCCATAGACTGGGCCGTCCCCAGGATCTTTTTATGGTGCCAGAGAGTTCTCTGGCTAAAGATCGGTGTTGCATCTCTTGTTGACAGTCTCATCAAAAGTGGTATTTCCATTCTGTTTTAACGTTTTTCTGTCTCTTTCTATCTCAGTGGTTCCTTGAGGGCTTTGATGATGGGGGCAGAGGCAGAAGGTACCAGTTCAGACTGGTTCTGTTCTGGATGGTCAGTTTCATAGTCACTGTCAGTTTTCACTCGTCAGACCCTTCTAGTCACCAGTTGACTTGGCAATGGAGACAAGCCCAGAGAGCCAATCTTGGATGCCAGGGCAGACATGGTACCAACTTTGCCACCGGTTTACCACAGGTACATGACTTTGGTCTCATTGGGGTTGAACTTAGGCAGCTGGTGTTGGATGAACCTGGATTCAGGAAGAAAGATGCACCTTGGCCTCCTCCGAGCCAAAGGCCGAAAAGCCATGCGTGAGTTTTCTGTCGCTAAATTCCTAGGGTTGATTCCTGGATCAGAGGACAGGACACTTGCAGTGTTCATAGATGCTGGGAAGTTGCCTTCTCTAGTCTTGCGCTTGGCTCCAGGAGTTGATACAAGCACCAGTTTTCATCTTTGACAGGATGGAAGGTATAATAGAAACGTCCTATTTTATGTCTTTTATCAATGATGTCAACTGTCTCTTCACATGAGTATTTGGATTTTCACTTTTCTGAAGTGCTAACTCTCGTCTTTGTGCCCATCTTTCCTGTGGGTTATTAATTTTTCATTGATTCATAAGAATCCTTATAAAATAGGGAATTTAATTCTTTTCTTGTTTTATCAGATGTCTTGTACATCAGCTTTTCATTTTAACGTTGTGTTTTTAAATGTCTTTTCTGTGGTGACTTAGAAAGCTAACAGCCATTTGTAGCATTTTTTTCTTTGTGTTAAACATAAGGGATTTTTCTACTTCAATAAGTCTAGAAAAAATAATCAGGAAATGAAAAACAGAAGGAAAAAACCATCAGCCACAGAAAGAATACCAATCACTCTAAATATTTTGGCATTTTCCTTTTAGTTGGGAGGAAATATGTATTTATAGATAATTAGCATCATAATATAGGTAGAGCCTTTTCCCACGTATTCCAATGTGTGATATAGAACATTACATTTTCCGAAAGTGCAGTATCTTATTCATGTCTTTTTTAAGTTTCTGGTTTTTCGTGAAAGAGAAAAGGTCCTAGATTTAGGATTTAAATACTTTTGGTACGTAATTACCACTTTGCTAAAGTGTTGTACAAGTTCATATTCCCACCAGCAGGAAGACTAATGCCGCCTGTCACTTGAAGAGAAGGGACAGCCGACCTGAACATGAATGGGAGGAGCCTCAGAAAGAAGGTCTGGAAGTGAATTGAGAGGTTTAAGGCTCAGCCTGGGCAGTGGAGAAAGGGAGCGAAGGTGTGAAGGTGGTGGTAAGGATGAGGGAGCAGGCCAGAGTGAATTTGCATTTTACACTTTAGAGTTGTGGGAAGCCAGCCTGAGAGTTTTGGGAGGGTGGAGTGTGGTTTGGTGTGACTCTTGCAGGTGAGCGAGTTGGCCTGCAACAGGGTGTCACAGAGCCCGGGAGAGGGAGGATGGTTTGAACACCAGGGTAGTAGTAATCCAGGAAAGGGAGGGAGGAGGAGGAGAAGGGAATGGGGAGAGGGCTTCATTCTGGAGATGATGGAGTCCTAGGGTTGCCGATGGACTGGATGTGTCGGAGATTAAGAGAAGGGCAGAATGGAAGAAATTCAACTTGTACTGCCTGGTGGCCACTGAGATGGAGGGCAGGCTGGGGAGCAGCGTGTAAGGTACCTCAGATCTCCAAGTGAGAGTAAAGATAAGGCAGATAAGGGTGATGCTCAAAGGGGAGGCCATTGTTGAGTGAGCATTTCGGAATCATTTGTATTAGATATTCTTTACAGCCCCAGGGACTGGAGGAATCACTAGGGGTGAGGTGTTTCTTCCTTATGAAAACTTATTTGGGATCCTAAGTAATTGGCCTAACTAATTGAAGATTTGATAAATTAGGAACCATCTGTAAGCTGCCAGGCTATAAAGGCTTTGAGGTTGTAAATCTTTGGGTCTTGCCTAATGCTCTGAGCAGAGGGAGGTAGATGACATGATGGCCACCAAGTAATGTTTAAGCTTCAAGAGACCTTTTCCCCTTCCTGATGAAACAATTTTCTTTTCAGATGCTTTGATATAGTGACGTGGTTCTGTTAACTTAGGAAGCGTAGAAACCACACGTTGGCCTTTTTTGTAAGGCACTGAAAGAAAAGGCTAAACCAAGCTAGGAGAGTTTTAAGACCTTGTGAGGAAATTCAGAACTTTATGTTATCATCACCAACCTTTGGCTGTGTTATATAAAGATTTTTGCCTGCGTGATGTCATCCTTGTTTGGTTCAATGTATTCCTCCCCCTCCAAGTCTCCCAGTTTTTCCTCTACTGTAGCTGGTTTTGAACAAAAGGGAGAAACTTCGTTCTCCTCACCTTCCCCTCCACGCATTTGGATTCTTTTCATTTGGTTACTCGTCCTTTTTAAGTGATAGCTTTCTTAACAAATTTTAAGTAATTTCTTTCTGATTATAACTGATTTAAACATTAGAAAAGATAAAATATAAAGCAGTCATCTGTCTATAAATCCAAATAGCCAGAGAGAGATAATGGTTTACTATTTTGTTTTATTCCCTTCTAGTCCTTTGACAATATTTACATATGGAAATAGTTTGTGAATTTGGAGTAATATTGTAATATAGCTTAGAATGATGCTTTTTAGCCAGTTCATGGTGTTCATTTATGAGAGCTTGTAATGCTATTTTTTAAAATGTGCTTTTTGAAGGCTTTGGAGTGTGTATAAATTCATATACATGAATTTTTTAAGGGGGAAAGAAATCTCAAGATGATCTCACTAATTGACAAATCCTTTTAAGATTAAAATAAGAGCAACCAAAATACAAAAACTGTACCATCTTTGGCATATTACTGTGAAATTCAGTGTTTTATGTTCTTAATAAGATCTTGTTTCAGATGAGGTCAGTCTTCATGCTTCGCTTGTTCCTCTTGGTTGTGTTACCTAAAAATTGAATTAACGGTTTGAATATACTTCCTCAGCTTTCCATTGGAGCAGACTGATCCAGCGTGACCCTTTTGGTATTTCATAAAACCCCACCCTGCAAACCAATCTTCTAATTGTAGTAAACAGTATTGAGTAATTTTTTTTTTTTTTTTTTTTTTTTTTTTGGTAGAATGTCAGAAGTGCTAGGAATTATCCAAAGATGTACATTTAATCTTAAGTAGTACGGAATTAAAGGAACATTATGACTTTTTAACGTTGTTTTCAAATTTGAATTTAGGAAAAAACTTCCCAATGGATCTAAGTAGGAATGACAGCCACTTCTCCTGATGCCCGACTCCCAGTGGACCCACCAGTGGTCATTCACACATGTCCCTTCCGTGGCCTCTCCTTGGTCAGTGAGGGCCCTGGGGAATTCCAGGGGAGGCTGCTCTTCCTCCTGCTTTTTTTGCTAACTGCATTCTGCCCAGATTGTGAAACTGAAGTGCTTGTATTAAGACACTAGCAACTTCCTGGTCACTGAGTCCAGAGGCTTTTATTTTCTTGGCAGGAACCTCTTCAACCTCAATGAGGCTCTTGGCCCTTGACTTTCTTGGCTCCCAGCCTCCACCCTTGCTCTTTGACCATGTGCCTTCTGTTTTGCTGCCTTCTCCAAAACTCTAATCATATTTCTCTCTTTATCTCAGAAATGGAGATTAAGATTCAAAAGTTGTAAAAATGTCTAGTTTAACTTTCTTTTGAGTAGAGACAGGTTCTCACTTTTGCTCAGGCTGGTCTTGAACTCCTGAGCTCAGATGATCCACCTGCCCTGACCTTCCAGAGTGCTGAGATAACAGCTATGAGTCTCTCAGCTCCACCCTACCTTTTTTTTTTTTTTAATTAGGGATGTTTCATGTAATTCTATAGCTTCCTTTTTTTTTTTTTTTACACTTGTGTTTTCCCATATTTTAAAATATTTCTTGAGTACATGAACACATAGATGTCTGTAATTTATTTTATGATCAGACATTATGGTTTCTTACGCTTTGTTTCGTTTTATTCATTCGTTTGTTTTAAAGAGATTGGGTCTTGCTCTGTCACTACACTGGAGTGCATAGTGCCATCCCAGTTTAGTGTAACTTCATGCTTATGGGCTCAAGTGATCCTCCTGCTTCAGCCTTTCGAGTAGCTGGGACTACAAAGTGTGCTCCACCACTCCTGGCTAATTAAAAACATTTTTTTCCCATAATGATGGGTTCTAACTATATTGCCCAGGCTGGTCTCAAACTCCTGGCCTTCAGCAATCCAGTGTACTTCAGCCACTTAGGTTGCAGAGTTTTGTTTTTGTAAGGAATTTTTGTGGTCTGTATTGCTGCACTTGTGTCCCTGATTATCTGCTTAAGAAAGATTCCTTGGATTGGATTATGAAGACAAGGGGATAAGCGTATTCAGCCCTCGAGATTGTCTGCGGACTCCTCCTCCTTGACCTTCTTTCTCCCATAGTGCCTTGGAACTGGCTTCCCTCCTTCCCTCCAAGTCCTCCCCTGTCTTTGCTCTGTGTCAGGTCCTGTCCTTTTAAACCAGTGGTTCTCAGCTGGGGCAATTTTGCCCTCCAGGGGACGGTTGGCAGTGCCTGGAGAGAGCGGCTATGAGTATCTAGTGGGTACAAGCCAGAGATGTGCTTGAACGCCCTACAGTGCACAAGATGGCCCCCCACAACCAAGAATCACCCTGCCCCACATGTCATTGGTACCCCGGTGAAGAAGCCCTGTTTTGTTTTGTTTTTTTGAGACAGAGCCTCAAGCTGTCACCCTGGGTAGAGTGCTGTGGCATCACAGCTCACTGCAACCTCAAGAAGTCCTGTTTTGTTTTAGATTTACTCAGATTGTGGCTGTCTTTTATCGGTTATCTGATTTCTGTGTCTTTGTCCTTCTTAAAGAAAGGTAGTTTTCATTTTGAGTTACTAGGGAGATTAGAACAGTTCCAGGCTCCCCTCGGTTAATAGCGTAGGGGGCACGAGTTGGTAACAAGGGATTAGGGCGGAGGGTTAGGGCTGCTACCCCTTTACTGTTGGTTCCTGTGTCATGTTGCTGCTAGGGTTGGGCCCTAATTTTCTCCTCTAGTCAAAGAGAATTGAACTAACACTTCTAACAGAGCCTCTAGTGATAACCATTCCATCCAGTGACAAGAGCTAATATTGTCTGGTTTCAGTTGAATTTTAATGTGAGTTTGGCAGAAGCTGGTTTCTGTGGGTTAGAGAGAATGACGTAGGAGACAGGGAAGTGGATGTACACCGTTTGTTCGCTAAGTTTGACTAGAGTGGAGGCGGCAGAACTGGAGTTGGAAAGGTTAAGTGTAGCACACACACACACAACACACAACACACCCCATGGGGTTTTTGTTTGCATTTTTCAAGGCAGAGCCCCACTGGGCAAGGAGGGAGTGGTCAGCATGGTGAAGTGAAATGTCCAGTTGTAGGAGTGTGGGTACTAATCAGAAATCTGAATTGTCTCCATTTTTTAGTACAAGTATTAATTCTTGGAATGAGAATCATTTTGGTTTGCTAGAGATAACACAGCAGCACGGATTGGGTGGCTCAAATGTCACAAATTTATTTTCTCGCAAGTCTGGGTACTAGAGAATGAAGGTGTTGGAGGGTTGGTTTGTTCCAGGCCTCTCTCGTTGGCTTGTAGATGGTTGTCCTCTCTGGCTCTTCCCTCTGCACCTGTGTCCAAATTTCCCTTTCATTAGGACACGGTCAAATTAGGACCTGCCTTAATGACTTCATGTTAATTTAATTCGCTCTTTAAAGACCCTTGTCCACATACAGCCACTTTGTGATATACCCGAGACTTCAACATATGAGTTGGGGTTAAATACAATTCAGCCCATCACAATCAATAACATTTGGGAAGTAAAGGTACTTTTTACTTTTAAGGGAACAGGCAAATTGTTAAACAGCTTATCCAATTTGTTTAGGTCTATTTTCTTGCAGTATGTTGTGGTTCTCATTTTTTAACCTTCTAGCCACCATGTAAATCCAAAACATTGTGTCTTAATTTTATAATTTGAGATGTAATCAAAGAAGATGGAACACCTAGAAACGTGAGGTATTTCTCTGATTTGCCTGTGTCTGTAAGGGTGGGTGTTTCTAGTTACTGCTTGGGGTCCGGTTGCTCCATGAGCCCTTCACAATCCGATCCTCCCACCCTCAAGGAGTGGCTGGCTCCCCAGGGGAGCTGTTTGTCTTTGTGCCACCTCTAGGAATCCCAGCATTTGAGCACTGAGGGAAACTTGAAAGTCTAGTTTACAGGGTTTCTCAGATGATACACCAGGAACACTTCACACCGTGAGCCTGCCACCAGGTTCAAGTGGATGTAGAAAGTTAGCTTTTGCTACGGCTGGGGACACTTCCTCTCAGAGCCACCTCTGCTCGCTGGGGGTAGCGGGTTTCATGGCTTAGGGAGGAGCATGTGATGTCTTTGAGCAAGAGGAAGAAGGAATAGCCTCATGCCAGTCAGAAGCCAGGGAGAGAGCACACGCTCCCTGGGGTGGTCAGGTTGCCAGAGTGCCCCTCACATGAGGACGTGGTACTGCAAGTTCTAGTACCCTGGACGGCTGGGATTCTGGAAATGGGGATTGCACACCAGGACTATGGATCTGTCTGTGGGGCGGGGCTGTCTCTCACTTGACACCAAACACTCCCCTATTGATTCTGTTTTGGTTATAGTTTCCATCATAGTTATTTTTGTGATCCTTTTCAAGACTTCACGCTCTTTGGAGGCCAGAAGTCCTTGAATACAGGAACTGGTGGAAAGCCAAGTTAGCTGGTAAAGGGTGAAGGCTGACTTCCGTCTGTATGCCAGAAAACTCTGTCTGAGGCAGCTTCGAATAAGCAGAACAGCCTAGACAAACTCAGGCTCATTCACATAACCTTCTGACCTCTGGTTACTGCCCAGCCTGTATGATAAGCCCACGGAGGGCTGTCATTTGGAGCAGAGACCTGAGGATCAACTGCAGGTAACTTGGAGATAAGGCTGGGTGTGATGATGTAAGCTAATTACAGCGCTGGGTGGAGTTACCTAATCCTTACAATAGGGGTGGAGCTTTACTCTTTCTAGCTGTCATTGAAGTGAATCATCAGTGTAAGAAGCAAGCTCTTGTTCCTTCTCTGTGGTGTTAAAACTCACTGGTGTTCTCCGTGTATCCAGCAGTGGGTGTGTGGACACTGCTTTGAAACAGGGAAGGAAGACGCCAAAGTCAGGGAGCCCCTGGGCCGCCGAGGTAGATTTCCAGCAGAATACATGCCTTGTTTTTTGTGAACCTTGAGGAAAATTATAGGTAAGAACAAAGACTCGTCTGTGTATTCCATGAGGGCATAGCGTCTACTTTTGGCATGGAGTTTGATTTTGGTGTAATACAGCTTTTATCTCAGTGGCATTATCCTAGCACATACCAAGATTATAAATGCTTTTTGGTGTTCGGAGTTAGATCATTTTTTGCCCTCCTTATGTATAAAAAGGATGACAGGCAAAGAATGAAACTCGAAAAGAATTGTGGTCTGAATTCTGATTCCCTCTTCTTCTTCTCTGTCTTGATTATTTAGGAAAATATACAGTTTTTGTTTCAGAAATGAAAGCAGTAATGTGGATACTTTTTGAAACAAATGGGAAAATGTCTATCACTTAAGTTCTATGAATGTTCTCTGATTTAAAAGTCTTGGGTTGGGTAGGAAACAATTGTGTTTTTCTTTCTGTTCTGTTTTGGGTCTCGATTCTGACTATTTCTGACTTAAAAGCCTCCCTGGAGAAGGAGGGGGACGCCAGCAGTATTTGGTTTGAAGGGAAATACCACCTTAGGTCATGAAATGGTTTGCTTGTTGAATTTGGATTTTTGGTTAGTAGCTGTACAATGATTTATGCTAAACGCATTTTTGTTGTCATTTTTCAAGAGAACCAAAATCAAAAACCAGAATGTACCAGCTGAATTTTTCCTTTAGGTTTTGGTACCGTTTTCCCACCCATAACTACTCATACATGTGAATTTACTGTGTGATTAACACGTGACTTTTCTGTTTCTTTACTGTCTCATTGGACGGTGATTCATAAACTGCTAGTTAACTAGTTAGTATATACTCGTATGTTGCCAAAGCTTGAAATAAATTTGGGTGTGGGCCACACCTTCATATTAATGAGCCAGGTTACTTTCAATAAAGTATTACTAATGTCGTTAAATGTTAATGAAGGTGGCTGGAGTTCTTAGACCAGAGAAATGTATCAACAATGTGAACTATCAAGGCCTACAGTCAAATCCAAGTTGTTCTTTAATGAAATACTTTATTTCTCGTTGAGAAGTATGCTGTCTGACATGGATTTAACTGGGATCCTGCCAAACAAACAAAAGCAAACACGTAACTGTATAAGAGGAAATTTAAAGTAGCTGCCTGGTTTCCCTGGGCTGGTGAGTTTATCAGCAGTAAACAGGAAGAAAAAGAGTGCCCAGGAGGATGCCATGTGGTACTTTAAGAATTTTTTATTTTAAATGTCTATGCGGAGGACAAGGTGAACTTTAATTCCTTTGGGAGTCTGAGTAAAGTGATGGTGAAGCCAAGAAATGAGAGGAAAAAAGAAATGTTTTTTATTTAATTAAACAAAAGAAAATAAATGAGAATCATTATCAGTTAAAGATGTTAGGGCTTTCTTAAGCTTTTTTATTGCTGTTATTCCCATGAAAATTTGCCTTTTTTACTTAGGAAGTTTTTTTGGAGCCCTATGTTATGTTGGCTCAAACATGTTCGGAACATTCCCTTGTCACTGTGCAATATAATGAAAAGATAGAAAATAAAGTAAGGAATGGAATTATATGAATTCTATGACTTGAGTGTGGAAGATTTATTCTAAAAAGGTGGGCTCTCTGTGTACTTGATATCATAGAGGCAAGTAATAGAATAAAGTTATTGTGGTTAGGATGGTTCTGCTGGTTATGAGGGTTCTCGTTGGGATGGGAGGATTGTTTGGCTTTGTGTTTTTAGTGTTTCATTCCTGACCATGTTTGTTTTGTCAGTCTGGATTTCTTAGGGCTCTATCAAGTCAGGTATCAGTGAGGCCATTTCCGTACGTTACCATTTTCTTTCACCTCCATCTGTCTTTTCCTCTGTGTGTGTGTTTTGAGTTGATTTAAGTGCTAGTGAGACAGAAGGTTTCCCTTTCCACAGGGGGACTTAAAGTGAGCCTGTTGCTCTCACCTTGAACCCCAGCAGTTTCTGAGGCCATTCACCCTCAGGGTGATGGAAGGAGTCTGTGTCCTCAGTTGTTTTCAGGACCTGTCTCAACTGTGTTCCCAGTGGCTGGGAATTCCACCAAGGGTCACTCAGCACACCTTTACCTACCATAAATATTTGTGCTTCCTCCATGCCTGGCCTACTTTTCCCAGTTCCCAAGAGCACAGGTGGGTAGGGGAGTGTGGGCAGTAGCTACCAGCTGCCACCTACAGGTGCCACAGAGATCACCTGGGTGCTGCCTGCTGACATCCACCACTCACCTGCGCCCCTTCTATGTTGTACCTTCAGACTAAGTGGGAATACAGGTGCCCTAGAGTCAGGTGGAGTCACTGGGGTTTCATAGAAATCTATGGAAAAGCACTGCTTTCAGTGATGTGAGCTGTTTTGCTCATTTCACTATTACTCATTTAGCCTGCTGCAGGCAAGAGGATCACATGCAATTATAGAGGATCACATGCAATTATGAGCAGCCGCCTCTGACTAAGGTCAGTGACGGGAAACCCTGTCACGTTATCGCAGATTCCTGGGCAGAGGTCATTTAGAGTCTGGGCAGGTGGGGGGCGGGGCAGGCAGTCTTTGGACGCCTTTGCCTGTGCAGGGAGTTTGAACCTTTCAATTCAGCTTGATTAACAGGGTTTGGGAGTTGATTTTGGCCAAGATCTGCCATACGAAGTTGGCAGTGAAGGAAGTCTCAGCACTTGAAGCACAATAACAGCAGTCACTTGAAGGAAGTCTCTAACTTCATTAAAGGAAATGACGTGGCAGGCTTTAGGGCATTTTAATATATTGTACTTTTTTTCTCTCTCACCCTGTTTTGCTGAAGTTTTCAGGGAGCCTAATTTTGTTTGAGGTTTATCAGTGATTCTCTTTAGACACTATCCTGCCTAGTCCCATATTTGTGTGACTGTTCATTTTAACTTATTGAAAAGGCACTTGCCTTGTTCATTACCTGAAAATACTTGGTCTTGTTATTCATAGTTACTAAATATTTATTATTATTATTTTTGTTAATCGGCCCCATGTATTTCTTTTTAAAAATCTACACATACTAACACTTTACAAATATTTATTAAGTATGTCTTGGAATAAACACTGACAGGTACTTATTTTTCCCTTTCAGTTGTCAGTTTTCGTTGAGCTAAGTTTTTCTTTAAGGTTGTTTTTCCCTGATTTGTTATCTTTAAATGTATACTTTAACAGCCTTGAAGCATTGGGCTAAGTGAGGATAGTGATCAAAGACAATCAAGACTTAGTTGATTTGTAAGATTAATCTGACTGGAGAAATGCTTCTTAATTTTGTTAACTGTTTTTAAAATACTAATTTCCCTTTTAATTCTTTGTTTATTGATGGGAGGCCACTTACCCCAGGTAGAATGGTTTTCCTTGTATGTGTGCCAGGGGAACTCTCTGTTTCTGGGAAAAAACAAAGAACATAACAGCTAGAAAGATTATGAAAGGCAAAGGGTATGCGTGTCAGGCATGGGGAATGGTGGGGGGAAGAGAATTAGACAAGACACAGTTAGGGCCTGTCACCTGTGTGGAACTGCACATCCCTGGAGATGATGAATTTATCTCCTTGTAGGGATGTTACCATTAAAATTTGATTTTGAGTGTAACACAGGACCGAAAACTTTGAGGACAAAGCCAGCATCTCGGTTTAGCAATAACCAGTTTAGGGGGAAAAATGATCAACCTCACAGTAGGGTCCAGAGCAGTGTGGTGGGACACCCCAGGCAGGTCTCTTCATCTGCCTGATCCTGGGTCTTGTCAGTTAGATGGCCTCTTTATTGTGCTTGTGCACATCTAAATTTGGCTTTGCTGCGTTTTTAGGGGAGGGTAGAAGTGTGGGCTAAGAACAAAATAAAAGGCCATTTGCAAGCTCCCAGATGGAGAGTTCACCAGTTGGGGTCCAGTGGCCTCCCAACCTTAAGGTGAAATTCATTCATTTACTTATTACTGTATACTTAATGTACAGAGCCCTGAGAGGTCACTGCAGATCTATGTACTGGAGACACTCATACAAACAGGGGAGACCAAATGCTTATTAGGGCCTGGGCAAGCGACCTGCACAGCCTTTTGCCTTTCTGCTTGCAAAGAGAGTCCCCTTCAACCTGGTGGGGGACATCTATAATAACCAAGTCAGCAGATAAATCTAATAGTGTTAGGGGCCATTAAAAAAAAAAAAAAATCAGGGTAAGAGAATAACAGTTACGTGGTAAGTGGGCTTTCATGAGACAGCACACTTGTGTTTTCTTCTGCCATGATGGCTCCTAATATTTTCCAATGTGGCTGTTTTGGATTAATATGGAAGTTGTGGCTGACATGAAGTTAATAATTAAAAAAAAAAACAAAAAACTTAAAAAAAATTTTTTAAAAACATCATTCCCTCAGGAAGTTATAAACTGTTACGCCTAGCAGGGAAAGTGGTCATTGATCTTGGAGCAGAATGGTATTTCTTGGGAAAAAAAACATTTCCACTCATCCAAGATGCTCATGGATCATCTCATCTAAAGTGGGAAGGGAGGAACATTTATGCCCATGGAATATCCTTGGAGTGAATGAATTGTTCTGCCCTCTGAGAGGTGCCGCCGTTTAGACACAGACGGAAGAGGTTGAACCCACAGCTGAATCACCCAACAACAGCCAGAACACCCTTCACCCCCCAGTTTGGCCACTTACCAAATGGAGTTGCGTTAGATTCAGTGGCCTCCAATAGCAGGGCTCGGATTTTTCTTTTTTTTTCCAAGTGAAGATTTATTATAGTGACCCATCAAACCAGGCCTGGTAGCCAGGTGATGATTTTGCAACTGTAGGATAAATGTTGAAGGGGAAAGGTGAATGTAAACTCAGAGCAGTGAGTTTGTGAGACTCTTCATTGCTTCCCAAGCACCTTAGTGCAGCACCCCTGAGAATGAAACTATTTTTTTCTGAGTTTCTTAAGTTAATAAGAACATGAGTTTCTGTGTGGTGCTTAGGGACAGGGAAGGCCCTTGAGACCTACTGAGTCAACAGTTACCAAGGCCCACCATATGCTGGTTGTTGTGCTAATGGGGCCTCACCATGGCAGCTGAGGGGGATCGTGACATCAGATTATTTCAAGTTGCGTGTGGCAGAGCTAAAAAACTAACCTGGGTGTGTCTTACACGAGAGTGCAGGCCCTCAATGATGTTGCTGTGTTACCCTAAATCAGTAAACTAAGGCAGCCTTTAAAGAAAAAAAAGCCTAATCTTTGTCAAATGTCTGTTATATCTTTGGGTTTTTTTCTTTGTTTTTTGACATAGAGTCTCACTATGTTGCCCTTGGTAGAGTGCTGTGGTGTCACAGCTCACAGCAACCTCAAACTCTTGGGCTCAAGTGATTCTTTTGCCTCAGCCTACCATGTAGCTGGGACTACAGGCGACTGCCACAATGCCCA
Organism: Loris lydekkerianus; assembly: GCA_963574355.1. Lineage (NCBI taxonomy): Eukaryota > Metazoa > Chordata > Mammalia > Primates > Lorisidae > Loris > Loris lydekkerianus. The sequence goes on along the minus strand of CAUYPK010131582.1, from coordinate 5,352 downwards.
GCTATTCTTGTTGTTGTTGTTGTTGTCATTGTTTAGCTGGCCCAGCCTGGGTTCGAACCCGCCAGCCTCCGTGCATGTGGCCAGCACCATAACCACTGTGCTACAGGAGCCAAGCCCTGTTTTATCTTAACGAGGGTCTGCCTGTCCAAGTGAGTGATGTGTTTCCTTCAAGTTGCTGCTGAAAATCACAGGTTTCGCAAAACCAGAAAGGCCGTCTGCAGCCAGCACCTGCCTGCACCCCCAGCTTCAGCCCTCCTTGCTCAGTTTTTTGTCTCTAGATTTATCACCTTTTAACACCCTGTATGTTACTAGTGTATTCTGTATTGTTTACTATCTGTCTCCTCTTGGTAGGGAGTTTGGTCTGTTTTTTGGGAGGCTGGATTTCAAGTGCCTAAAGCAGTGTTTCCCAACCTTTTTATCTCCCCGCACACTTGAACCTGTAATAAACTTCTACAGGATGCCTAAATTATATGGATCAAAAAACATTGAAAAACAAATATAGTTACTGTGCTTTGAACTTCTTTTGAAAATATTTGAATTAATCTTTAAAACTTTTCGAGGCACACCTGAGATCCTCTGTGTGTTTTGAGGGTTAAATAGAAGTTAAATAACCCTCAAAAGCTGTGTTTTGAGGGTTAAATAGAAGTCTGACTGCCACAATTAGTTAGGGGAAAGGTACATTTTGTTCTATGTAAATTCTCTTGATCTGTCTCTTGATGGCACAGGAGTTGAAAATCACTGACCTAGACTGACAGTGCCTGCCGTGTGGTGGTGCCGCCAGTGAAAAATTTTTGAAGGGGAGGGTAGGAAAAAGGAAACCAGAACCCTTTGGAGGTCTGTGAAGGGAGCATCTGGGCAGTCTTCCTGAGGGTGTTCACAACGACTTCATGAGCTGATTTTGCTCACTTGGGGGCTGTGGTTTCTTCTAAGCTGTCAGTGTGTGGAGGTGATTGTCAGTGGGTCACCTTGTTCCCATCTGTACGTTTTAGTACAATGGAACTGGCTGGGTGGCTGTCACTACTTGCAGGGCACTCTAATTGCCGGAGGTTCCTGTCTGCTGTTGAGGGTTGCTGAAAAGAGGTCTGTCCACAAGGGAATGGTTCTGTGAAGCTCTTTATAGCTGTTGATTGAGGTAATGAATGTTTTGCCCATTGTGGGTTTTTCCCACCTAATTACCAGTCTGATTTTTAGTTCAACGTGCTGCAGTTATAAGTTCTGTTGCGGTTTCACTTAGCCCCAATCCTCTGTTAATTGCTCTTGTTCAAACTCCCTAAGAGTAGATCACCCTTCACTTTCAGTTTCTGCTCCGTTGCTATTGGGTTTCTTTGTTTCGGATGTGATGCCATAAAAATAACCAAGAGTGAGCTGGTAACAGCAAGTGATGCTGTTTTATCTTTCTGCAGTGTATTCTTATTTTAGCGGTATTACACCTTTAAACAATGGAGCTGGCTGCTGGCCAGCGTGTGAAATCTGTTTGCTTCATGGCCAGTGTTATTTCCCAGCACCTACTTAGCCCAGAGCTCAAGATTTACCCCAGCCTTTGCCCCCCTATAGGCCTGACCTGTCCTGCGGCCATCACCCTGTCCTGTGGCCATCACCCTGTCCTGTGAAGCAGTTCTTTGTCTCAGACCTACTGTGTGACTGGAATGTGATATACAAAAGTGACCAAGACATGGCTTCCTCCACAGGGAGCTTCTGGATCAATAGTAGAAATGGACATGTAAGGAAACACTGGCCACATTTGCCCTACTGAGAGGCTTCTGCCAACAGGAATGGAGCATAAGGGCTGGGAAGTCTTCTCGGAGGCTGTGGAGCTTGTCTCAAGGGTTATTTGCAGACCAGGTGGAGGCAGGGAGAATGCACAAGGTCTTCTGTGCTTGACGTGACTAAATGTATAAGGCACGTTGAAGACAGTAGTGGAGGGGCAGGCATGTTGTAGGAGAATCTAGTATCTTCAGTCAACTTTGAAGATACTAGATGGATCTGTTTGGACAACCAAACAGATGTGGCTATTACTAACAAGTTGATTTAAATTGGATTCCCCACTCACTGCCTAATAGAAATTCTAAAGCATAGGGCAAAAGTTAAAGAAGCTGTGTTTTGAGGGTTAGATAGAAGTCTGACTGCCACAGTTAATTAGGGGAAAGGTACATTTTGTTCTATGTAAATTCTCTTGATCTGTCTCTTGATAGCTCCCAGGCGCCAGGAACCATCATCTCCTCCTCCTCATCTTCCTGGTACGCAGCACCATATAACCTTCACCCCATGATTATTTAACACATTTTTCTTCAGGGTCACAGGGACAGGGAGAAGCACATATCTATACAAAGTCATCTGGTAGCATAAACCCTCCGTGCTCAAGCATACACCCTTCTGAGGCAGGGGTGGTGCGCAGAGGAGCAGAACCCTCCTCACGGTCACAGAGCCCAGCCTAGGTTTTCGTTAGAAGTTTGTCAATGTCCAGTCTCAGCTAACACAGTAACTTGAGAGGATTTTTAAAATTCAGAAGGGCCTCAGGTTTCTATCAGATTTAAGCGTGCCAAGACTACCAAGATTCAAATGCACATTCTTTGTAGATGAGTCAGGAAAAATCTCCAGCATGGATCCTCCTTTACGAACCCTGATGTTCACACTACTGGGCTGGCCAGCTGAGATTTTTAATGTTTCATTTCTTTTATAAACTTCCTATCTTCTTGACAATACATGGGCTTAGGGATTGCAAGTATGAGTACCTGCCATATATTTATCTGTGTAACTGAAGGAAATGGTCATCCCCCGGCACCTGTGTTCTCTCCAGTGTTGAAGCGAGGGGCCGTCTTTTGGTGATCACAGTTTTTTTCTTTCTGTGATAGTACTGTGAAGCACAGTGGTTTCCCCCTCCATTTTGAAATTCCAATTTAAGAAGTCTTGTGGGGTCTGGGGGTGGTACTCAGAATAACAGGAAAGTCAAGTGTCCGGGGGTTTGTTTGCAGATGTTAATGGACTTGAAGATAAAACTTCTAAAAAATTATTTTGCAGAATATTTTTCTGAGAGTTGAAGGGGTGCTTTTGTCTCCCTGAGGAATTGGAGGATTCCACCGGCAGTCTTGTGTTTTTGGCAGCAGGCTGAATGTGGTTGGTGGGGTGACTTTAGGCGTATACACATTCATTATTATAAGTGTTACTTTGTACCTTAGCACTGTGTGGCTCCCTCCACAGCGTCCTCACACCCCCTTCCCTCTCAAGACGTAGCCATCTTTTTGCTGATCATACTTTGTTTCTTTCTGTGATAGTACTATGAAGCACAATTGTTTCCCCCTCCATTTTGAAATTCAATTTTACGAAGTTTCGTGGGGTCTGGTGTAGTACTCAGAATAACAGAAAAGTCAAGTGTCTGGTGGTTTGTTGGCAGATGTTAATAGTCTGCGTATGTGTCCAAATTGCCCTTTTCCATAAGATCACCAGCCATATTGTGTTAGGGCTTAACCTAGTGACCTCATTTTAACTTGATTACACCTCTTGCCAAATCAGGTCACATTCTGAAGTAGTAGTGGTTGAGACTTCAACATATCTTTCTGGGAAACAGTTTCCTGTTCCGTAAGACAGGGAATGGTTCAAGACAAGCTGTTCAGGCCAATGCCAAGTTCAAGACCTTTGCCTGGGGGCTCGCCTGGTACCTCGCCTGGTGCCCCTGGGAATACATGTAAGCAGCAGCTGCGTCCCTGAATGGGCGTCACCTTTGGAGCCCTGTTCCCACACTGGACTCTTGCTGCCTCTTCTGAAAGCCCTGGATGAGGGAGGAGTCCTTCCCCTAGGGAATCCCGCCTGTGAGAAGAAGGGCGGGGCTTGCAGCCAGAACTGAACAGGGTGTGGGGTAAGTTCCTGAGGGACCTCTGGCGCCACTGTCAACTCCCACTCCTGAGACGTCTAGAATGTTCCTAGGTATGTTGAAGTTTTATACAGAAAGTGCTCAGGACATGGCTGTTAGTAAACACTTAGGTGGAGAGGTTGACACTTGAGTACTTAGGAAATGTTTACAATTGAACATAATGGTATATCAGTGAACTCTGCTGTTCCCCCATCCACTGGGTAAAAGGACCCTGTGAGCCCGTCCACCCCAGGTGGCATAGCACTGGTAACAGGCTGTTTGTGTTCTGCACTGCTTTGACCAGTGTTTCTCTCACCCAGACCTTTGTCATGAGCCCCAGGTGTACATAGGTCTCTCCCTGTGGGGATGAAGGCATACTGTGTGCCTCCATGTACACATCTTTAGTCTCAGTATCCCAGGAGTAATAGTGGAACTGAAGTTCAGGCCACGTTCTAGGAACTGATGGCTCTTTTAGAATTAATTAAAAGGTTTTTTTTTTTCCCTTCTTTTTAGTTAATAAAGGCTGACTCCCCTGAGGAGTTCCTTACTTTAGAACTTGCTCCCTTTTCTAGTTAGACACAGTCCAGCTCAGTGTCGTCTCCACTTTGGCATCAAGTTCAAAGTTCCTGTGTGTGACCAGCATTATGTTCTTTTTGATCATAAGGACATGGGTGAGATTAGCCATGGAATTGACTTTCAGGGTTGTCAGAGAATAATGAGTTTGGAGTCCCTGTTCCCATACTTGTCTCAGAGCATTTCTGTGTCTCTGGAGGTTATTTTTTAGGCAGCTCACTTTATAAGTTGAGGATGGAAAGAACCAGTTTATAAAGAGAATAAAGTAATTAAACAGTTAGAATGTATCTTTGAATTTTTGTTTTAAGAAGTTCTAATTGGAATGAGTTGGCTTTTTTTCCTCTTAACCATGAGGAAAGTGGATGAGCTGGTCTAGTAACTTGGGATCTTATAGGGCTCACCTAGGAACAGATCTTATCTTGGAATTTTTCTCAACAACCATTTGTGTCCTTTTCTTCATTCATGAAATGGGGGATTCAACAAATCTCTTCCCAACAAAGGATTCACCAAAATCCTTCTTGCTGGGGTTGTTGTAGGAATTGGAGATGGTATCTCTATGTGGCACCAACCACAGTGCTGTGTACCCAGAAGTGCTTAATAAATGATACTGGAAGTTGCCACTGTTGCTCACTCAGTTTTTCCTACATTTCTGATCATTGTGGAACAATCACCTTTTAGAAACTTCTTTGAGTTGTTAATGTATCTCTCTTTTCTTTCATAAAGGCCAAATGTGTGCTGTAAACACTCTTGTCTGACATTGGTTTCTCTGAAGGAGGGTGGACAGCCTCTTGGTGGGCAGGCTTTGGTTTCTCTGAAGGAGGGTGGACAGCCTCTTGGTGGGCAGGCTTTGGTTTCTCTGAAGGAGGGTGGACAGCCTCTTGGTGGGCAGGCTTTGGTTTCTCTGAAGGAGGGTGGACAGCCTCTTGGTGGGC
>CAUYPK010131578.1:0-29989 GCA_963574355.1 Loris lydekkerianus | reverse complement strand
TGCAGCCTTAAAGAAAGATGGAGACTTTACCTCTTTCATGTTTACATGGATGGAGCTGGAACATATTCTTCTTAGCAAAGTATCTCAGGAATGGAAGAAAAAGTATCCAATGTACTCAGCCCTACTATGAAGCTAAATTATTGCTTTCACATGAAGGCTATAACCCAACTGTAGCACAAGACTATGGGGAAAGGGGCAAGGAAGGGGAAGGGAGAGGGGAGGTTTTGGTGGAGTGAGGGTAATGGGTGGGACCACATCTATGGTGCATCTTAGAAAGGGTACAGGCGATTGCACTAATGTACACAGCTATGATTTAACAATAAAAAAAATTATATAATCATAATTTTGTAAATAATATCAGTAATTTAAATAATTACTTAAATATTATAAATTATATCATTTTTAATATTTAGATTTATAATATGAAGGATATGAAGATAAGTATTGTTTGGAAAAGATTGTGAACATTATGAATCTTGACAACTTAAAAATAATATTACAAGTAACACTTTAGATTAAAGAGAACACTGGTGGAATAAAGTTTAAGGGTATTATAAAATACTTATTTTTCCAAGTGGAGAGCCAGTAGATTCTGTCTAAGCTTACTAGATCAAATAATGGAAGTCTAAATTTATTAGCTTAAGTATAAACATAACTTGGTAAGTAAAGAAGTGAAGATTAAATGTTCTAGATGTTTTATTTTAAAAGACCATCAATAGATAGGAGCCAAAGTGGTCACATCAAAATAAAGGGGCAAATATAAATTACTTAAGTTTTATTGGTAACTGCCAGAAACGGAAACTTTCTAGAAACAGAATTTGTTAATAGTTATCTTGAGAGGTTATCTTAAACTAGGCAGAGGTTGAAGAAGAGATTTTAATTTGTATTTTAAACCACTGCATATATTACTTTTACAATAAAAATAACTTAAAAGTCAATCATCTCCAGAGTATGTAACCATACGTTGGATAAATTAATGGCAATTATGTCAATTCTATGTCACAAAGCAGACTCTAGATTAAGTTCCTTATCTGATTGTTTTGAGTATTCAGGAATTCTTGGGCTTCAGAGAGTGTCCAGGAAAAGTATCTTTATAAATAATTAATAGCTAAAGTCCTAGCACTAATTTCAAAAGAGCCAATTTCAACACTATTACTAGGATATTTTATCTCATTTTCTGGCATGATCAAAAGAAGGTTCTCTGGATATATGGCTTTTTTTTTCTCTCTATGATTATGAGGGCTGAAGAAAAGCTGTCTAGAGTTGGATATTCTCCAATAAGATTTTCTTTTCTGAGAGACCAATTTGAGTTTTAACTTGTTATAGGTTTTCTGCTTAGAATGTTTGACTTTCTTAGAAGACCAGTTAAAGAGGTGGTTCTCTTTTCAAATCACAGTCTTACATATCCAAAGAAAGTCTGAATTATGAAAATGTCAAGATTGATCCATGAATATTTTTGGTCTATCATGCCAAGGACTCTAAACCTTGGGATGATTAGAAGCTCAGAAGAGGTGAGTTGTTGAAGCTTCAAGGCTACCTTGATAATTCTTTTGATATTATGCCAATTTTTCCAAAATAGGTTATTATGGAGACTGAACTACTTGTTTTGGAACACTATTGCCCTATCGAGAAATCCATTAGTCTGTAAATCCACCTGTTCTTAAAAGTAATTTTTCTCTGATCCTTTCCTTATTGAAAGCTAGGAACCCAAAGTGACATTCTATCTTCCAGAAACTCCAGTTCTTGATCTACTCATCTCCTGACTTCTCTTTCTTTTACCAAAAAATCCTTGTGAATTCTACATTTTCTTATTTATAGTTTCACTGCTAATTCTTTGGTTTAATAGGCCTTGGTTAGGTAAACTCATCTTCTTTTAGGACAAACTGGTTAATTAAGTTCTATTTTGGCCCACTGGGATATACCTACAAATGGGAAGTAATAACCCTGACTGATGACAAGCTAGATAGAGCTATAGGAGGGTATTTTTAGATCTAGTAGAATCCCTTGGCTCACTTACTACAGTGACCGAGGATTATTTTAGAAAAATGGCTTACCAAGATGAAAGGAAAGGAATTTTATGTATTACATTTTTGAGGAATTTTAGAATTCTATGCTTGTAAACAAATATTGCTTTCTTGTATTCAAAATTATAGAACTTTTCTCTCTCTTCCTGGCTATTGGAGTGTGAAAGAGTACACGTAGGGATAAGAAGGTACTTTGATGTATTGGCCAACTTTACTTTTTAAGCTTCAGGGGAACTGCTGTCAAGCTGCCCAACTCAAATGATAAGAGCTATTTTATTCTTTTATATATATATATATATAATTTCCTGGCAAGCAGAAAATGATCTGTCTTAACACTTATATTCTCCCTGCCAACATGTATGCAGTATATTTGGACATATGGTCTCATTTTTATGATCTTTTAACCTTTATGTATTCTACATACCCTGTGGCAGAGCTAATCACTTGTGGGACTTGAATGCCAGGGAAGGGTCCCATCTGGAGCCTCTGAAAAAACTAAAAGGGGGATTTCTTCCACGAAGGAAGATTTTTAAAGATAAATATATTCATTTAAATGAAATAATTTCAATTTCATTCTTGACGTTCTTAAACTAGTGGCTTAATATTTAGGGGGGAAAAAAACTATGGGAAAACGTCTCTAGTTTTTTACCCTGGGGTTTAGTACTATAAAAACCATGTAGTAAACAACTGGTGATACCTACTAACCCTGGTTAGAGAGTATTCTTTCAAAACTTGGTCATAGAAATCCAGAATTATATTTTCAAAAGTGGATGATGTTATCAGATCATATTATATTTGCCCCAAATGGTAGTAAACCCTAAGCAACACTGGCTTAAACAATGTTTAAGATAATTTTCAGCCATCTCTTAATGATGAGAAAACATTTTTTTCTTAAACAATGTTTAAGATAATTTTTTCTTAAATAAAACAAGTCCAGGGGTGTACAGTTCAGACTTGTGTGGTAATACATGATTTACAGGTGTCTTCAATGATTTTGCTCTACTACTGTGCAGTGTGGCCTTTGCCTAAAGTAGCTGCTAGAGCTCTGGTCATAACATTTGAATTTCTGGTAGTAGAATGGGAGTTGAGGACCTTCAGAGGTAAAATTTTGACAAAAAGTAGTGACAGAGATTATTTTGAAATCTTTTCTCAAACTTGGAAGAAATTTTAATATCTCATAATTGTGTATGATGTTTACATTATATGTAAAAGTTTCAAAATCAGATTTTAAAAGCTCCCTTCTATTTTTAATTATTTGCTAAGTGCTACATTATGAATAGGTGTTGAATTTTATCACAAACTTTTTTTTTGCATTTATTGAGATGTCCCCTATGTGTGTTGGGAACAAATGTGAACCTGAAAAAGCCAGTTCCTCATGATAGCTCTCAAGTGGCCATTTGTTGACCAGAGATCACATACATACTGAGAGTTCCTGGAAAATACCTGTAACTGTCAGAATTCACCTGAACTAACCAATCAGAACCCACCTTCCTTGACCAATCAGAGCTCAGCTGTATCAACCAATTGAAACTAAGCGAGTTTTAATTCTTCATTTGCAAAAACACAACTGAGTGGAGACCTGGGCAAAATCCTGTGCTATAAAACCTAAACCCTCCCTTTGCTCTAGAGTACTTTTATTTTCTACCAAATGCTGAATCTCCCTGGTTTGCAAACTGCTCACAGGAATAATGTTTGTCCTCCAAATTTCTTTTCAGATAACTTTTATTCGCAATGTGTTAAGAACATCTAAAATTTCTCTTAGTAATTTTTCAATATGCAATACCATATGCAAGACATGATAGTCCTCATGAATTTTAGCATATTCGAATCTTCCTCAGAATTGACCTTTTCATCATTATGAAATACTTTTTCTTTTTTTCCTAGTAATGCTTCTCGAATTCAAGTCCACTTTAACTGATGTTGAGTTTCTATTGTTTAGTGGTATATTTTTTTCCAGTGTTTTACTTTCAACTTTTTTGTTTTCATGCGTTTAAGTTTTGTCTATTGTAAAGTGTAAGTAATCAGGTTGTGTTTTTTTTACCTCAAACTTACAATCTAAATCTTCTACTTGAAATGTCTAATTTATAAGCATACAGTATATCTAATACATTATAATTGAATTATACTTATAAAATGCGATTATTGGTAGATACAGAATTATATCTATTATCTTACTATATGCTTCCTTATACATTCCACAATTTTAAAAATTCATTACACATTTGAGTGGTGTTTTTATAGAGTGTAGAGTTCTATTCTTTCTTTTTTTTTTTTGTAGAGACAGAGTCTCACTTTACCACCCTCCGTGAGTGCCGTAATGTCACAGGACTCACAGCAACCTCCAGCTCTTGGGCTTCCGTGGTTCTCCTGCCTCAGCCTCCCGAGCAGCTGGGTCTACAGGCGCCCGCCAAAACACCCGGCTATTTTTTGGTTGCAGTTCAGCGGGGGCTGGGTTTGAACCCGGCACCCTCGGTATATGGGGCCGGCGCCCTACTCACTGAGCCACCGGCTCCACCCATAGAGTTCTATTCTTGCAGTTAAATTTTCCCAACACTTAACAGGTACTATTCATGCATGTTCTGTTTCCATTGTTTCTATTCAGAGGTTAGCTGTTAATTAATTAATTTATTTTTCCTTTGAGGTAGGGTGTCTTTTTACTTTGGTAATGTTTTTCCTTGTCTTTAAGAGTTTTGTTATGTTGTCCACAGCTATAATTTTCTCTTCATTTAATCTGCTTAGAAGTTTGTTTTTCAAATGTGTGCCTTGATTTTTTCATAAGTCTGGACTTTTCTGGTTTATTATTTCTTCAAATATTGCTTTTGCCTCTTATTATTTTTCTCATATTCTGTGTTCCTAAGTACATGTTTCTTAATATCTCAGATGTCATTTACATTATTTTTACACATTTTTATATCTTTTGTTTTCTATACTTTACCCTTGGTTATTTTCTACTATCTCATCTTTTGGAATACAAATATTATTTTCCAGTGAGTCCCTTTTATTATTAAGCTCTTTGGTTTATTTATGAAATTCAGTCCCTGCATTTATATTTCTTTTCTTTGTATAGTTTACAGTTGCTTATGAATTTTAACATATTGTTTTTAATGTTGTTATACATTCTAATCACATTTAAGGTTCTTGTTTTGTGACATTAATATTTAAATTATTTATGGGTCTGTTTCTATTGCCTGGTTTTTCCCTTGATCTTTTGTCTTGAAATGCCTAGTAATTTTTTATTTATTACTATATATTTTGCATAAAATGTATAGTTATAAACTTTTTTTTTTTTCATTAGGGAGCATTTACTCTATCATAGAGAGCTTGAATGAGTTCATTCAGAACTTAGCTGAGGAGAGGTAAGTTATAGTCTGTATAATCTACCTTTGGCTTGTCTTTACTCCTAAAATGTAGTCTTCTTGAATTCTAAAGCTTAGGACTGGAAGATTTAGTATTCTCAATTCTACTACTTTTTTTAAATTTTTCTCTTCAATAAAAGATGGCTGAAAATTATCTTTGCTATTTCAGAGCCTATCCCTTTAGCTTTCTAGCTTCTTTCCTTAGGCAATTGACGAGTTCAACAAATACTCAAGTGAGGCACTATTGAATAGTAGGCTCAATTCACAGCACCATCCTTTTCTTTTGAATTTTTACTCTTTACATCTTAGTTTCATTGCAAATCCTGAATTTTATTTCCTTAGCCTTGTGAGAATTTCAAAAGCTCTTCTGGCTTTTTTGCCCCTTAGCAGTGCCTTGCTTCCAAGATTCTCAGCCTCTCATCTGTACCAAAAATACAGAAATCTCTTGAGCAGAAAAGCAGCTCATAAAGCATATCAGCTCACCTTTCTGTTATTTCCTTCTCTCTGAAACATATGCCCCTTAAGCACTGGCTTTCTGGACAATTGTCTGATGCTTACAAACAGGTTTTGTTTTGGTTTTAGTATAGATTTTAAAAATATTTTAAAAAATATTGTATTTCACCTGGAGATAAAAAGTCCCCTCCAGACTTGAAAATTAATGTTATATTAAAACATTGTTGTAAGGCTCAATTAATGATGAAAGTCACTTGAAGTTAAAAATGGCTATATTTTACTGATGAAAAAATGGAAGTCAAATAAAATATTTATAGAATCAGTACTATGAATAAAGAGTGAAACAAAGTTTTAGATGATACAGTAACTAAAATAATTACTTATTGATAGTAAAAGGGAAAATATGATCTTTGGTAAAGGTTTTCATTTCATTAAAAACAGAAACTGAGTTATTAAAAAAATGTTGAGAGTGTGAAGAGATACAAAAAAGTGAGTCAGGAGTTTGTAAACTAGCCAAATGGCCAAATCTGATCCACATGCTATTTTTGTAAATAAAGTTTTATTGGAACACAGCCACTTTAATTCCTTTATATATTACTACAAAAGCAAAGTAGCTGTGTCAGAGATTGTATGGCCTATAAAGCCAAATGTATTTATTAAACTATTGTGAAGTTTGCCAACCTTTTTTCTAGTTTTGGCATTGTTACAGACTGTCCTTGTTTGGGTTAATAAAAAATTCCAAAAAATCTCCAAGAATTAAACTACATCTTTATCTTGTGGCTCTTTTCAAACTGTCCTTACTAGTTCGGGTCTGAGGACTTGGTTTCTGCGGTTGCAATCTTTTGTTATTACTGTTGCTTACTTTACATTGTAAGTTTAACTTTCTGTTTCTAACTGACATGGTTTTCTATCTTCCATGCAAAATTCTTATGCTATTTGTTATTCTATCTTTTCTTATCCTGGACAAAATTTCTCTGGCTGAGATTATAACTGCACAAAAACACCATTTTGAACTGTTGCCAATTTTAAAGCCAGGAGGCTCAATAGGGAAAAACAATCACTTTTCATGTCTTTAGACATTCCTTGAGGCATTTTACTTCTCAAGGACTGTCCCTTAGGGACTATTGGACCAAGTGAAGCATTCCCAAGGGAGACTGAGGGCTCAAAACAGCCACTGTAATCTTTCCATATTTGTCAGCTTAGATTTCTCAGTGAAGACAGTTTTCTGAAATCTCGTTCTTTCCTTTCTGCTTGCCTCTTCTTTCCCTTCCTCCTCATTTCTATGATGCTCCTTTAGGAAGAGCTTTCCCTGCCACTGTCATATTGAGACTTTTAAAATTCTATGTTAAAATTCTTTCTTTCTCTCTGACTTGAATTACACACAAGTGTTTTGTAGTAACTAGTTCCTTATTTTGGCTCTTTGTACAAGTAATTGAATAGCCATTAACAGGAGATAATTGGCTGACAGAGTTCCATTATTCTTGGAATAAATAGGGAGTCTATGAACTGAGATTGAAGAGGCAAAAAAAAAAAAAGTCTTGGAAATGTATGGATTTGCAGACTACATTTCTTAGCATGAGTTCTTTTTATGCTTCTATCCATGTTTTGTACCTACCCTAAAGTTTCTCATATGACATAAAAACATATGAATTGATGGAGCACTAGAAACCAAAGGTGAGAAACTCGTTTTTAAGGTAGGGAGTACTCATTAGGTGAATGAAATAAATAACACATCTGAGTTAACTAGATAAGAGTAAAAATCTGTCATCTGTCAATAGATTTTTTCCAATCAGCCTAACATCAAATTATAGTCTTATGAATTACTCTGTTTAGCGAAACTGAGTGTGCAATTTTACTGCGCAAATGAAAAGATTTTGTCCATTTTTGTGAGTCTTCCACCTGATAAATCCAGCATTTACAGAGGGTTGTGTGTATATCTTCTGATTTTTTTTTTTTTTGAGAGTAAATTTACCAGATTGTATTGGTGATGTAGAAAACCTCAAGTGTGATTCACCAGATGAAATTTTAATGGATGATATTGCCAACATTTGTCATCAGTTTGCAAAACAACAGATTCATCCCAACTGAAGGGCTTATCAAAGATAGCACTTTAGCCAGCCGAATTTAATGATGCCATTTCAAAGCAAACCCAAGTAGAGGGATGAACACTTACATAACGGAGATTACCACACTGTTTAATCCAGTATAGCCCTAGCTACAACCCAATGTCTCCATAAATAGACATGACCCACCAGTGTTGATAGACATGCAATCTACACAGTGAACAATTTCCTTTTAAACATCGAGTGAATGCTTGTTTCTATTAGATGTAAAATATTTAGAATTTGGGCTTAAACTTGGACATTTTGCTATTTTAAAAACCATTTTGTCACTCATTTTCTGTTTTCCCTTTTCCCTCAACTGCAGTGATTTGAATGGAAGGCAGTGTTTTATTTGAAATAGCTATTGAAGGGTTTGTAGGGAGAAAGCATCTAATTACTGGTGGGAAAATCCCTTTAGCTTTCTTCTATTTTTGAAAGATAAATGAGGAGGCTGTGGATGTTTAACCAACTCCAATTATGTTTCCATTTAGTTCATGCTATTGAGGTTGATTTGTATGTAACCACTGTGAATTGTTTATGTCCAGATTCAGGGTTTTTTCTTGTAATTGTAAGAGATCACAGTGGTATTTACACCTGCTAATGATAGGTTTTCATCAAGATGATTGATTGCTTGCATTGATTTATTTGATATGTGGGCATTCCTGTAGTGTGCAGTTTCACTTTAAAATGTACACAGCTCATCATTTGGGCTCTTCTCTTGCATTGGACTTTGAACAATAATTCTTCAAAAGGTCTACGCGTGATTAGGTAAAAACTTATTCTTGAAGGAATAAGAAATGATCACTAAATGCTTTTCTGGATTTGGGGGATGCTTATTGAATGTTATTAATTTTTAACATTTAGATGTCTCTTCTTGGTATCAGTGATTGCCAGTTTATTCAGACCCCTGCTGTGAGAGTTGGAGGCAGATTTCAAATCAAAGGCTGTTCAAGTTTAACACCAAAAAGAGGAGAACCAACTCACATTGGTTCTTTCTAGGCCTTGGATTACATTTTAAAACTCCTTTTGAACTATCAGTCTACGAAGTGAACTAAGTGAATCCCTGTGTACTTTCAAATCTGATTCAGGAAAATACATACATATACACAACTATGGATGTATGGATTATATATGAATATGTGTGTGTATATATGTAAATATAATGTAAATGGTTTGGTACAGAGTGAGAGAGAAATATAGTCAACCATGCATTATTAAAGTTTTGGATAAATATTTATGAGAAATAAAATTCCCACTGCCTAGTACAGATTTCCATACAGAATCCATAATTTGGAAGAAAAAAACACATTTGTATTGTTTTGCCCTAAAAGATAAATTTACATCTTAACCCACGTACCTGTGAATGCGACTTGATCTGAAGATGTAATTAAGTCAAAGATCCAGAGATGAGAGCATTCTAGATTTAGAAAGGGCCTTAAATCCAATGACTGGTACCTTCCTAAGAGAAAGGAGAGGGACACTTGATACACATAGGGAGGGAGGCTATGTGCAGATGGAAACAGAGATAAGTTATCCTGCTACAAATCAGGTGGATTTATCAGACAAGGAAGAATTCTTGCCTAATATGTTCAAATTGATCACAGCCCTGTTGCTACCTTGACTTTTGATGTACGGCATCCCTAAATATGAGAGGATAAATTTCTGTTGTCTTAAGCCACAAAGCTTTTGGTAATTTGTTGCAGCGGTCCCAGGCAACTACCACAATGCTCATATTAAGGTTCATGTGAATGGCTTTCCCTAAATTTGTGCTATTTATCTGTGCTATGTGATACCAGCATGACTTGAGTAGATAACCATGCCCTCAATGTTTAGAAAACTTCTGTTTATCCAGTGCAAAATTTACTCCTCAATGGCAGGATCCATGACATGTGACTCATGATCTGTACTTTGTTTTACTTAAATTTGTACTGTTTTGTACTTTGATTTACTTAATTTTTAATCACCATCAAGAAATTATGTATTTCCTAGTTAAATTTCAAACAAGCTAGTCTTGTGGCTTATACTTTTTTTTTTTAGATTACCTAAGATCTCACTTTATGGTTTTTAGAGTTGTCCTTTTAGGTTTTATTAATTGCTTATAAGTTTAGCACTTTATATAATTGTATTTTTAATCGTTAACACACACGAAGTGTTTCCACAATAAGAAATTGGAACATGTACAGGTTAAGCCCCCTTTCCTTAGATAAAGGATAATAGGGACTCGGGAGAGACCTCTTTCTTCTCAGAGCTGGTCTTGTACTTACTGTCAGTGTACTCAGGTGAGTGCTTATTTATACAAAGGTAAGCTTCATCTCAAATAGTTCCTTGGGTATAAAATCTTATCTTCTCAACTATGGCACAACTTTTCTGAAAGGAGCAATTGCCTTATGCCTTTCACAAAACTATTACTCTCCAGGAATGTTTCTGGTATAGTAGCTTGAAAATGCTAATCTAGCTAAATTGACATGTGGCCTCTTACTCAGACTTCAGTACTTTAGACAATTTCTAAACATTTCCACAGGATGTAAGCATGTATGCTGATGAAAAATCACCAAATCCCTCACTGGGATATCTATTACTTAATTGATTCTCAAGTTTAGGAGAACAGAAATGAAGTATACACCTCCTTGTGACACCTATTACTTATCCGATTCTCACATTTAGGAGTAGAGAAATTAAATAATATAGAGAGAAAAGATTTTATAAACTGTAGTCAATTGTTTAGGAGTCAACTAACCTCAAAAAGAAATACACATAACGTATTCCTCGAGGAAGGTAACTTTGGAAGCTAAATTTGTGACAAGGGTTTTTTTGGGGGAAGATGGCAAAGAAATAAGATGCAGTGGTAACAAAATAGTTCTGTAGATTAAAAATTGGACAGCTCTTTCAGTTTGGAGGAAAGAAGGGAATGGGTAACAATAGTCCAGTGTGGGGTGGGGAGAAAGCAAGGATTGGTCACTCTGTATTGAACTTGAGTATTTCTTATTTTAATTGACAACATTCACATCTTTGAGCTTCTCATTTAGACTTTGATAAAATCAACTTGCAGAGGCAGATGGCAGGCTGTTATTTTTAATTCACAAGCCATGTTAAATGTATGCCATATGTTATAGAACTTTTCAGGCTCAGCCTTTTGAGTGCTACCACAATAAACTCACCAACTTACAGAAAAGGAAATCTGACAGGAAGAATTATGCACTTGTGGGTTACATTTTTGAAAACCGAAGTCAGTTACTTGTCTCTTTGCCTGATTTAAGGAGGGGGTGGGTGAGGAAGAAACTTCTCAGCAAAATGAGAAGCCACACATTGAAATGGTAATGTCTTTGTAGAAGAGAAGTGGGATTAGGAGGTCTTATTGTTGCTTTGTACCGAGAAGTGATCCGTCCTATCAATAGTATGACACCCCCAAAGAACACATAAGGCAGCATGTTGTAATCTGTAAAGGGACTGAATCATGACTTCTGATTTGTATATTGCCAATGACCTGCAACAGGAGACTCACCTCTTTGGCCTTCAGTAGCACATATGTCAAATAAAAAAAAAAAAAAAGTTGAATTGGGTAATCTCTAAAACCTCTTGTAAGAATTTACATAGAATTTACATTTGTACTTTACATACTATAAATCAAAACCTATACTCACGGCAGCTTTTGGTTAATTACTGCAATTTTAATAGGTGTCATCTTATAGGTAATTGCTCCTTTTTAGAGCAATGCTTCACTTGACAAGCCTTCTTCAGGTGCAGTTAATGAAGGTCACCACGGTTGTTACACAAAGATTTTCCTGAGTTACTTTTATACAATCTGTTTATTTATTCATTTCTATGTCTACAATCTTTGTTAGAGGTTTAACATCTGAGACATTACACTGGCGATAGAGACACAAGCAAAGCTTTGGTCACCTGCCTCTGCTCTTCTGGAGACAAGTCAGTTCCTGGAGACATGATTCTGGAGCAGTATCAGGATTTCAGAAACCCAGGGATCAGGATCTTTGTCTACTGATTAGAACTTTTGTCAGGGTGTATTTACCATAAAATTTAATGTCAGTATCAACATTCACATTAAAGTGTCTGTTAAAATGAGTTTTTTTAAACCTCAAAATTTTCTTTTTGATTTCTTAGGTACCATAAGAAATGCTTCCTGGCTCATCTAACCAAGAAGTGAGACAGGACTTTCAGATGACATCAGAAGTATCTGAACTATCTGGTTTGGGGTGTGGGAACAAAGAAGGAAGGGAGCTTTACAGGAATATCACAAAAGGAACCTATGGCTTTTAGAGAGTAATTTATAGTATGATCTTCATTCTCATAGGATCCTTATCCTTTTTAGTGTTCTGTTCTTTCTCTGGGAACCCTGAATATGACAGTCACGCTCAGCGGGAGGCACACAGTGTAAGTCAGGGCTTACCTGGTCTGTTTTGGGTGGGGTGAAGAGAGGTAGTAGAGTGCCTGTGTCTGAGATCTAAAAATTTTTAATAAACCATTTATTTCTTTGAATTAAGTTGTATCCTCCATTAAAGGGGGAGATTTCACAGGGAATATGGCCTTTTCGTAACTCACAGTCACCTTTGTCTAGTGCTCCAGCCAGTTTTTAAATTGTAACTTCCTAGGTCTTATTCCAACACAATAAGCTAACACAGTGGTTCCCTGAGATTTCTTGCTCCTATCTGGTTTGACTTTTTCTACTGCAAACAACTTGGAAAGAGAGCTTTCCCCTACTTCCACACTTCTGCCTGCACTTACATCTCCACTGCTCTCTCTTCCTTTCACACTGGTACACACACACATATTCACAAAACTATGTTAGGCATCTGGCTTTGCTATTACCATCATTTCCGGCCTCTGTATAAAATCCCCTTCCCTAAGCACATACCAAGAGTCCCCTCTTGAGGTGTTTGTTTTCCCCACTTCCCAAGCCTGAATTCTTTCCCTATAGATACTCAGTCCTATTTATCTCTATACTCTTAATGTCTAGCTGGACCTGGTACAGAGTAAGGACACATCTAGATGTTTATTGAGTAAAAAAGATGAATGAAAGTGAAATAAAGCATGAGTTAATGAACAGCCTATCTGGCGAGGTTGAGAACTGCCTCAATTTCAAGGTCATTAACTTATTTGGTCCTCTATTAGCCAACAGTTTCACTAATTATTTCACTGAAGAGGTTGATTAAATCAGAACTCACCACTTGCTGTACAGGGTTTATAGATTGTGCATGGACGTGTGTGTGTAAATCCACACGTGTATTTTTAGGATGCAACGAAAGTTTT
Source organism: Loris lydekkerianus (assembly GCA_963574355.1). Classification (NCBI taxonomy): domain Eukaryota; kingdom Metazoa; phylum Chordata; class Mammalia; order Primates; family Lorisidae; genus Loris; species Loris lydekkerianus. The sequence continues at coordinate 16,789 of CAUYPK010131578.1, read as the reverse complement.
AAAATGGGGATTATTTGTTTCACAATGTTGGTTTAATCATTCCCACTAATCTTTTTGTTGCCTTCAAAGTTTCCAGAACATTTTTATATATAGATATCTGGTCAAAGTGTGCTGCACTGCCAACTGCAGTTGAGATTTGAGAGTCCAGAATAGACGGACCAGATGGGCAGCTTCCCTCACAGTAGAGTCTCCCAAAGTGCATTCGGCAGAATACTTGTTTTGCGGGGTGTTAAATGGGATGTTACTAGGTGTTATGAGAAAAGAAACAGAGATAAAGACAGAGAGAGTGAGAGATTTATATACTCATATCACATGCAGATATGAGAAACATTTGAATTAAATGAAGTTAAACAGATTTATTATTTCAAGATTTTTTTCAGAACCTTTAATTCACCAACAAGCTTTGCAAATGAATGAGACACAGAAATTAACTTGAGCACTTCTCAAGTTTTGTTTTTTTTTTAAATGAAACTTCTAATTTATAAAGCATCCCCAAGGACTATTGGTCCCTTGAAGCCTCAGGAAATTGCTGTATTATTACTTAGTGATTGAAGGGCATCCCTCTGGTTATGCCACATTTTGTGATTCACGGGTCCTTGTGGGTTTAGCATATTTCTGAGATCTCAGTTTGCCCTGAATCCTCATATACACATATTTTTATGTTTCTGAATTTTATTTGATATCTGGCTTCTGGCCGGGGTAGTAATGTTTCCCACTCATCTTCTTGGTTCCTCACCCTTTTCAGGCAGCATCCAATTTGAAAATCAGAAGGATCTCAAGGTATTTTAAGCAGAGAAGATTTGATTCAGGGAATTGCTGAAAGGTATTGGAAAGTCTTGGAAAGTAAATAGGAAAAGGTAGAATGGGACTGAAAAAAAAAAAAAGAAATTTGAATTCTTTTTTTTTTTTTTTTAAATTCATGATCTTGAAACTGCTAAATAGCCCCTGGCTTCTGTACTGAGCTGTCCCCACCACTGCTGCTGCCTCTGCTGTAATTGAACCCACTCTGATGCCACTGAGTTGTATTTATCCAGGAGGCTGAACTCTCCCTGATGCTGCAGAAACTGCCACCCCTCAGCACGAGCCCACAGTCACTTGCAGTTGCCTTCATGGCTGAAGGGATAGGCAAAAGGTTGGGGGGTCATCTCAATTATCTCCTGTTCCATCAACAGAACTCATTAAGAACTCAACTGGCAAAATACTTATAGAAAGGTGGTATCTAAGCTGCCAGCCCGATGGGATGTAGGTCATAGAAAGGCAAGTACAGACTATCCACAGATACTCTTGGGCATGATCTACTTGTTCAGGTACTTGGCATCCATAAGCACTTTTCTATTCATATTTAAGCTTTAATACAAGAATAAGAGGCATTGAAGCTCTACTTAACATGCTGTACCATCACTTTTATAAATAGAAACACTCATTTGAATGGTTGGTGAAGCTTTTTACTGTAAAAGTTTCTACTATATAGATCCTTTGTGTAAAAGCCTGTGTTGACCTGCCTTCATTTCTTTATGTAGTTTGTACTCTAAGGTTCATCATTATAGTCACTCCCTTAAACATTTTCTCCACTTTTTACTTTTTCTTTATTCTCCTTGACAAAGTTCAATACCAGTTCAACCCCAATCAGCCATTATGTTCTATACCTGCCCCAGTTCCTGGCAAGCATAACTAGAGAAAATCATGTAAACTCACAGACTTGTATCAGAATAAGTTGAAATCACCAACCTCAAGTCAGTGCTTGGTATTCCCCAGCATTTCCCTAGTAAGTTTGTCCTCTGATCTGACAAGGATTATTTTACAGTCCCTACTCACTTCCCACATTCATTCAGTAACACCAGGGAAAGAGAAACCAACAGCTCTAAGCTCTGCCATTTTCCCCAAAGAAAGTCTTACATAAAGCCACATTTTTAATCTAATCTTTCTTCAGTCATTGTGCCACAAGAAATAAGCTGTTCTTCATTCTCATGAAGGCTAATGACTTCCAGAATCCAACATCTCTCAGCTTCTCAAGCTTTCTGCTTTAAAAAAAGAAAAAAAAAAATCACACCGTCATTGTCAATCTCTGACTCTGCATTGTTCCCACCATCAGATAAATGTGAATTAGAATTTTAATTCATAAAACAGAGCAAACAACTCTTTGTCATCTTTCATTATTTTTTAGCTGCTTTATTGTTCTGTCACATTTGGGAGGGAGGCCTGCACTGCCTCTGCAGTTATTCTTCTCTCAGTCCCAGTTTCTCTTCTGCCACCAACTCTCCACTAACACTGATCATGTCAAGTAACTGAAAAATTGTATTTAAGGAAATCCGGTGGAGAGACACTTTCATGCTCATCCTACGTGGCACAGTTGACTACTTTCTTAAGTTCACTCTCATTTTGGTGTTTATTTCTTAATATAGTTCCTTTACAAAAAAAAAAAATAACCCTATATGTTGATAACCTTCAGGCCCACATCTTAAGGAGACATTGTCTTTCTCCATACCGTCCTAAAAATTTTCATTAATTCCTAAGACTCTTGATAATCCTAAAACCCCCACCTTCAGCCAAGAGCACTCCTCTGAGCTCCATTCTTGAATACACAGCTAAATTCTTCCCACCTCCATGTAGATATTTCTCAGACACCTCTGACTACAAATGTCTAAAATTTAGCCTGTGGCTTTCCCTTTCAAACCTATTTCTTTCACTGTCTTCCTCATTTCAGGAGATAGGCCTATCCATTTCCAACACCAGATTTTGGGTAATCACCTTTGTTTATTCTTTCTTTCATCTTCTCATTCATTTAATCAGTATGACCACTGGATTCTACAGGAAATTATTTACTCCATCTTCACTGCTTCCAGCTTGTCTAGGACTCCATCTTCTTTCAATTAGATTTAGAATTCCTTCTCTTATCATGCTGTCCAAGGCAGCGCATAACTTGATCTTGGTCTAATTGACTTCCTTGGAGGTTTTATTTTCTTCGTTTACTCCCTTTAAGCACCCTGGGATTTTTTCGGTTCTTCAAATACATCAATTTCTTCCCTTCTTTAGGATCTTTTGTTATTCTTTCTTCCATTTCTAGAACTTTATTCCTTCAACTGTTCAAATTCTGGCATTTTCTCATCCTTCATAACTTGTGAAAGATATTTACCTTCGGCTGGGCTTGGGGCTCACTCCTGTATCCCAGAAGTCTGGGAGGCCAAAGCAGGAGGATTGTTTCAGCACAGGAGTTTGAGACCAGCCCGAGCAAGGTCTCAAAGGAGAGAGACCCAATCTCTACTAAAAATAGAAAAATTAGCTGGGTATTGTGGCAGGAGCCTGAGTCCCAGCTACTTGAGAGGCTGAGGTGGGAGGATTACTTGAACCTAGGAGTTTGAGGTTGCTGTGAGCTAGGCTGAGGTCATAGCACTACTCTATACTGGGACAGGAGAGTGAGACTCTGTCTAAAAAACATTAAAAAAAGATATTTACCTTCATTACTTTACTTAGTCTCTTCTGTTACTCTCTTATTTTATTTTATTTTCTTCCTAGAACTTATTTCAGTTCATGATTCTCTCTGTATAATTTTTGTTTTATTGGGTGAATGTTCAGATCCCTTTCTAGGCCATAAGCTCTAGAAGGCTGGGACTTTTTCAATTCTCTTTAGTAGGAATTGTAGTAGTAGTAGGTCCAGTGCCTAACACTTAATAGATACCCAACAATATTTTGTATTACTAAATATAATTACTAAATATAATTATAATATTTGGTATTACTAAATATAATTACTAAATTATAAATTCCCTCTAAAAGAAGGGAAACCCTGAAGAGTTGTCCTAAATGGACTTGTAGGAAGAATTCCATACAGGGGTATGATTGTTTAAATTTCATCTTTTGAGATCTAACAAGAAGTCTAAATAGAGAATTGTTTGGTTTGGAGGATTAAGTACAGGGAAATAAGACTTTTCTACTAGAATATGGACATGAATCATCTGCAAACAATATCAAGGCTGTCCCCAGAAGCAGCTCTTTGTCAGCCAAATGATGAACAGGCTCCGAAAATAATTGCTAAGGCTCCTGCTATGTTTTTAATACGTCTGTCAAAAAATAAAAAAAACAGGTATTAGAAATAATTTACAATGGAAGAGTATTGACAGGTGAGGCCTAATGGGAAGTGTTTAGGTTATGAAGACTCCACCCTCATGAATGGATTAATACTAATTATAATAGGATTTGAGGCTGTAGCTATAGTCTCTTGCTTTCCCATGCTCTCTTGCCCTTTTTCCTTCCTCCATGGGATGATGGGGCAAGGATGTCCTTCCCAGATGAAAATCCCTGATTCTGGACATCCTGCAACCTCCAGAACTTGAAGCCAAATAAATTTCTTTATAAATCATCAAATCTTAAGTATTCTGTTATTAGCAGCCAAAACCAGAATACGACGGTTCCCAAGAAAACACCATGATGAAGCTATTGGCAGATGTCTACAACGATTATGAGTTCCTTTTAAAATGCCTTGGTTTTGCATGTGGCTTAGTTATAAAACCAGAATTATGGGGTTTGCATCATGTTTGTCATCTAACAGAGATTTAGCACTTTTTGATATTGAAAGCACTGGGGAGAAACCAAAATGATATTTTTCCATTTTGAATTGTCTGTTTCTCTTTCTCATGAAGTAGAAAGAGAATAGAAAAAAAGGATGCCTTAAAAGTAACAAGATATCTTTTATTCCTTGACATGAACATTCCCGGGGCTGGGGAGAGGTTAGGTATTGTTTTTTATTAACATGAGGAGAAAAAAGACATCATGAAAGCTTTTTCTTGTTTTTTTTTCTATCAAAACTCGTTTAGTTTCCATGCCAATAAGAGGAGAAAGGCTATTGACAAATGGCCATAGAGTGAATTTTGGCTAATTAGCACATTTTGGCTAATTACAGTCAAGAATGCATAGGTAGAGTCAATAACCAATTTAAGAAAATTTAACTTTAACCTATTCCCCAGTTTCATTATACATTTGTAATGGTGCGGTTTCCTCAGTACCATTAAAAAGAGAGGAATAGGAAATAAAATATAAGAACAAAAATTTTGGGAGATCACTCCTTGATTATAACTTGTATACCCTTTCATGAGTCTGTGTATCTATAGATACACAGTCAGTTTTAGGGTGATGAGAAACACTCTCACCATTTCCATTCTAAGAGATGTCAACTTAGATGATGAAAAAGATGAAAAATTTTGGAAAACTCAGTGGTGTCACAAGAAGAAAGTATTGTATTGCCAGCCAAATTGATGTTTTATTGATGTCTGTATTATTTATTGAACTTTGCCTTTATATCTTAGATTCTGTTTTCTTTTGAGAAGTTTTGCAAAATGTTGAGTCTGAAAACTCTAAAAGTTACCACTTTAGAGAAAATAAAATATTATGGTAATGAGAAAGTTAGGCAATCTTTAATACTGTTTTTCAAATTGTTAGAATATAGTTTATCTACTTCTTATTATTTTTTTCCTCATTTATTTCTATTTCCCTAATTGAGGATCATTATTGACACTGGGAGTTGAGGATCATTGTGTTTTGCTCTTATTGTGAAGCTTTATAATTACTAAATTATAAACAACCAGGCATGATTGAAGGGCTATCTTAATTGTTTTAAGTATGTAATTGTTCACCCCAGTTATTGATTTTGAGTTTCCTTTCTCCCCACAGTAGTGTATGGAAGACTGAGCTAGGGTCGGTGTATTAAGTGCAGACTACAAGATCCTGTATTCATGTAGCCAAAATTTAGTCTGAATTGCTTAGAGTTCAGGGAAATGGTGTTAAAAGAGTTCTGAATATTATGATGAGTTGCTTAGAAGAAGTACAGTTTTCTTTAGTACTGAGAACACTGTATGCAGGTTTTTACACTATGTAGATACTCTGTAATAGAGAGAAATATATATGCAGTTCTTTCTCTACAGTAAATCCCGCAGTGGATTTTGGATACTAGATCTTCTATATTCCTTCAATATGGCAGTTTTGGCTGTATCCAGCGAAGGTATGATTGAGTATTGGGAATTATATAAAGGGCCATAGAACATGGTCCTAGCAACACTCTGGATTGATCTAATGATAAAAATATAGGATACTGGCTCCGTGCCTATAGCTCAATGATTGGGGTGCCAACCACATACAGTGAGGCTGGCAGGTTCGAATCCAGCCTGGGCCTGCCAAAAACAATGACAACTATAACCAAAAAATAGCCAGGCATTGTGGTGGGCACCAGTAGTCCCAGCTACTTGGGAGGCTGAAGAAAGAGAATCACTTAAGCCCAAGAGCTGGAGGTTGTTGTGAGCTGTGATGCCAAGGCACTCTACCCAGGTCAACATAGTAAGACTCTGTCTCAAAAAAAAAAAAAAAAAAAAAAAATATATATATATATATATGATACCTAGGGAAGTATTAGAAGATATTTAAATAGAAACATAGACTAAAGTTTCTGCAATTTTGTTGGTGAAATTGGGGGCAATATTGACTCCTTATTTGACATACTAATTAAAATATAAGTGTTTTGTATTATAAAATTGGCTTATAATTGGTTTAATTAAGTCAACAAATAGAAACATCACTAGAAGGACAATTTCCTCATTTCAAAGGCAATGTATTTCAAAACACAGCAAAATACATACATACATACATACATACATACACAGCCACAAAGAATTGCTAATTGATGATGCTGAATATTTTTCTTTTAGATTATAATCAAAAGAATTAGACTTACAGCTTAAACAAGTGACATTTTATAAAAGGAAAGAATTTTTTCCCTTATGTATTTTTGGCAAAGGACATAATTCCCATTAGGAATAAAATATAGCTGAAGCTCAATCATCCATTTTTCCTTTTATCTTGGAAACATGTGTTTTACTCTATGAATTCCGTACCCCCTTTAAAAGTCATAAAAATGAGTTGGCTGTCTCAAGCTGGTAGCAATCAGCCAGAGAAAGTCTTTGCAGAACTTCTCCCCAAAAGTACTAGGCTTGAAGGAGGTGTTTAAACTTCACTTTCTATGATATTTCTAAGGAAGTTGTGCATATAAAGTACAATGTGAAAGGAAATCAATGTAGTATTTATTCAAAATTTTTCAAATATCCACTTTGTGTAAAGCATTGTCCCAGGTGCTGGGGATATTGCAATGAACAAAAGAGAAATGCTTTCTTGCAGAGTTTATATTCTTGTAAGTAAAAACATGGAACTTGTCAGACTGATTTAAGAAAAATATCTAGGGCTATTTCTTTTCTTTTCTTTTCTTTTCTTTTCTTTTCTTTTCTTTTCTTTTCTTTTCTTTCTTTTCTTTCTTTCTTTCTTTCTTTCTTTTTTTTTTTTGATTTACAGAGTCTCGCTCTGTCACCCTTGTCACCCTGAGTAGAGCATCACAGCTCACAGCAACCTCACACTCTTAGGCTTAAGCAATCCTCTTGCCTTAGCCTCCCAAGTTGCTGGGACTATAGGTACCTGCCACAAAGTCTGGCTAGTTTTCCTGTTTTCAGTACAGATGGAGGTTTCACTCTTGCTCCAGCTGGTCTCGAACTCCTGATAGAGCTATGTCTTAATATACCAAAGCAGATGTATATATTACAGCTGTCCTGGGGCATGTCACCTAGGCTCAAACCTCATTAAAAAGCTCTCCTTTCCTCCTTATCTTTATTGTACCCCAGCTGGCCACCCTGTTCCCAGTGGTGAGTATGCCCTACTCCCAACACAGGTGAAAGGAAAAGCAGAGAGAGGTTCTAGTGCAGTGACCTTGCCCACTGTTAAGTACGATCATACAGTGTCAATATTGGATCAATCACATTTGCAACTCTTTTTCTGAGATCAATCCCAAGTATCAGAGAGGGAGTAACACTCTCAAAGTTAGAAGTAATGTGTGTGGAGCAAACTCCCCCATCCCTTCCCTAACCACATAGGAAATAAGGCATTGCTATTCTCATGAAAAGATTTCCTATCCGTGTTACATAAAAGAACTCCTCCTATTTGAGTTGTACCCATTCACTGCCACCAAATCAGTAAATATATTCCTGTAGTGTCCATTGGCTTTATCTCTGGAAATATCATAAAACGGAAATCTGAATGCCCACAGCCTAGCCTAGCTGGCCACGTTCTGCATCAAGAGAATCCCCCTCAGTGCACTCTCACAGCTGTGATTCCGTTTTTTTAATTTGTATAGTCAATTTATTTTGCTTACATATGAATTAATGAGGCTAAAGTTTTTGTCACTCTTAAGATTACAGTCCTATCGTCACATAAAAATGTCTTGGTATAAATGGTAATTATTTAGGAATATATAATTTCTTGTAAATTGGCTGCTGCTAGTGCACTAATTCAGAAGGCACTAACTCATTCGCAAACTGCATCATTAGAAGCCAAGCCAAATAAACAGACAGTTGATCAGCCTGGTCGAGTATCCCAAGGCTGCGTCAGGGTTTCAGGACTCCTCTCTCTCCCTCCCCCTCTCTTTGACTCATTAATTCTGTTTCCGGGCTGCTGGAGCAGGTGGGGCATTTTATCTCCTCATCTCATTAATCACTTGTGGGTTGCTGAGGAGAGCTCTATTAATACCTGGTCAAAAGACAGCATAATCCATAACATCTTCTAACAGCAGCAAAGCCAGCTGTGGAGCCAAGGTGTTACTTTGTAACCAGGCTGAAGTAATTGATGCAAACTAACTTGATATATCTGCAAAGGGACCCTGCCTGCTTTACCCAGTAGCAAGACAATTGCTTTAACCCTTGCTAGCACTGTTAGTCCTCAGCAGCGCCACGACTTGAGACTTGATCAAAGCTGCCTTTTGTGCTCTTGACATTTCTGCCATGTGTCTTTCTTTTCTCCTCTCTCTCGCTCTCTCTTTTTTTTAAATTAAATCATAGCTGTTTACATTGATATGATCATGGGGCATCACACCCTAGCTTCATAGACCATTTGACACATTTTCATCACACTGGTTAACATAGCCTTCCTGGCATTTTCTTAGTTATTGTGCTAAGACATTTACATTTACTTCTTCCCACACTCTAGAGTCTCAGGATCCTTCCAGAACTCTGCTCCATCCTGTCCTGATGCCACTTACTGCTCTCAAATTTTTGATTTGGACGTTGTTTTAAAGTATCACATCTACATTTTTTTTTAGCTATGCCTAAATGTTGAGTTAAAATGATGAAAGTTGGAGGCGAAATCATATTAGTGTTAATTTAAACTCTTGAAAATCTGTGTTACTACTTTTCAACTGTGTCATCAACCATGGCCCCACAGAAAGCAGCATGAATTAAGTGCTAACTAAAGTATTTTATCATTAAGAAAATCACTGATGTAACTGCTAAACTGATTATCTGATGTTGATATTATCTGGCCAAAAGCAATGGATCCTGACATTTTACTGATTACTCACTGGGAAATATAGCAGAACCTCTGTAAGGTGGCCACCCAAGGAACTGTAACAAACTGGTCATCATATGGAACGAAGCCTACTGTACTGATATGTACATGTGGTGCTTGGCTGCTCTATGAATTAAGTCAATTTAAGGAGGTGTCAGCATAGGGAAGTGGTCACCTATGGAGGTTCTACTTTACAAGACACACATCAGATAGTTCTGAGATGCTTATAATAGCTTGGGGACCCTTTGGACTCCTAGTTTCCTGGGTCTCTAGAGTAGATAATAGTTTACAGCTTATATGGCTCAGGTTTCACACCCATGAAGAACCCCAGGATATATCTTTAAGAAAGGAAGGGCTTCCATTTCAGAAAGGTGAGCAAATAATCCTTTATGTTACTACCAAAGAAATTGTAAGTATTGAGTACAGAGGTTCATAAGGATTAAGGCCCATTGTTCAGAAGAAGGCTTGTAAAGCCTGATGTTTAAATACTGTAGGGAAATTTTATTGTTCAATGTTTTTCTTTTGTCTAACATTAAATTATAGGGGGTGAGATAGCTAGAGACCAGTTATAACAAGTTTCAGGGCCATGTATTTTATAACACATATTTAATTTTTAAATAACATTACAATCTGTTTATTATATGGTTAGAAAGTTTGAAGGCTAAACAGCATCTGGAATTAGTGGTTCTGTAACTCCTCCTATAAAGCTATACTACAGCAAATTTATTCTAAAACCTACATCCAACCTGGAGATGGTTTACTACTTAGGTAGTTACCACAGGTGCTTAACCTATGATGTGTCACAGACTAAAGTGGCAACCTAGTGAATTCCAGAGACCCTCTAATACCATTCCGAATTATTGCTTATCACAGGTATGGTAGAAGGAAGTAATAACTTTTAGTGCTCAAAAAACTAAGGATGAAACTTTTTTCTCCATCTAAGAATTTGTACCATCTACATTTTCTCTCATATTAAGAACCCCTGTAAGTGTCGTCTATTTTGGGGTTAGTTACTAGAATGCAAAAAAAGTGGCTATGGATTAAGTTGCATGTGCACAAGACCCTGCTGAACATGTTTTTCACCTGTTAACCCAGCCCATGGTATTATAATCAGAGGTGCGCAGAAGCAGGTCTCTGATACTTCCCCTGCTCTTGAAGTCCTGATTCCACTCTATTCTGACTTATCTTGGATCTACCGAGTTGGATTTCTTCATTCTTTCTATGGTTAATGTGTAACTATTATCCCTTACACCTGACACTCTGCAATGTTTTCTTTATTAAAACAAAACAAAACATCTTTTTGCAATCTTCTGAGTTTCCTTCATGTGGACTTTCAGTGTGTGGAAGGGCCTCCTACCACCACTCCATCTCCCGTAAACAGCCCCATCTCCAACCCCCACAGAGGAATTTGGACAAATGAGAAAAGACCAGTTTCCCATGTTAATTAAAGTAACCAGCAATGTAACGAACACTTAAGATAGTTCTTTGCCTTTTGCTGTGATCTTTTTGGGGGCAAAATAGAGTTATAACATCAATACCACGTGTGCTTATATTTTGGAAAGCAATACAGAGCTGCTAATACAGTTCAGGCTGTCATCCTCATTTAGATTTTTCCACTACAATAGGTTTATTGTTTACTTTCAAGACAGCAGACCCCTCAACTTCCTTAAACATAGTATAAGTGTCTTTTTGAGTTGTATGAAATGGTATTGAGGATGATGTACATTGTAGTTGATTACACTAGATTGATAACTTACCTGGTTTAGTGGAAGGACCTCTCTCATCTAGAGCAGCTTGCAACGTGCTCTGTAACTGGGCGGCATCTTCTGCATTGTTTAGATGCATGGTGACCAACTCCATAGCGATAATGCCGTATTAGACTTTCTGCTTCACCATCAAATTTTCACAAGAATGATAAATTAAAACATATAGAGGAAGGGCCCCAGATGAACCTACAAACTGTGCCATAGAAACAACGGCTGAGGGAATCTGAGTGTTTATCTTAGAAGAAAGAAGAACGTAGGAGTAATCTTTAAGAATGAGAATGACTATCTCCAGCAAGTTGCAATATACCTTCTATCATTCAAGAAGCTTAAAAAGGCTTATTTTGGCTTAGTTATTCCACAATGTAAACATACATCAAAACATCACATTGTATCCCATGAATATGTACAATTATTGTCAATTAAAATTTTAAAAATTGACAAAAACTTAAATGATACAAACCTACAAGTAAACAAACCATACTAAAAATGAAGGTAAACATTTTAGAAAAGAGATTTATATTACTTAGATTTTGAGAAAACGAAAACAAAAGGCAATAATTTCCTGATTTTTTGGAAGTGTTTGGGGGCGGGGGATGGGGATGGGGATGAGTTCAAACCTCTGTCAAGATGCTGGAGAAGGAAGGCATGTTGGGGAAGTGGGTAATTTTCAAGGACCCTTCTAACTCCTGCAATATATCATTCTGTGATTGGAGAGGGGGACATGGGTTGGAGCCCTCATTCTGAGAAGGTGGCTTAATGGTCTACACTGACATTCATATATCTGGCATTGTTGCGTCTATTTCCCTATGTATACATTTCAAGAGGCCATAGCTGTGACTGTCCTTGGCATGGAATTATTTAATATAATTATATAATTATATAATCTGCAAGTCTAACAGTTGAAAGACATGTTAGATACTTATACCATTTTTTTATCCAGGATGAAATTGTTTCCTCCAACTCCTAGCGCATAAGATCAGAATCCATAATTCTGGCTTTTTACTTTTCAGTACTGATCTATACATCTTGTAGAAACTATGAATGTTAGTCTCATAACAATACACATATTCACCTGCACAGAATTTTGGGTATATTTCTAGGGGCAAGTGCAACCTCTGAAGGCCATCAACATTAGAAATTTGGGGGCTGTTTTATTTAAATGAATAGAAATGCGTCTCAGAAAGAAACAGTAGCGCTACTTGAGTTCTCTGGTTTCTCACTTGCTCCTGGTAGTTTGCTGTACTCTGCAGGGTGCAGGGACCTCGGGCAGGACCATTCCTGTGTTGCTCCCTTAGCAAGACTTACTTGGACTCCCCATGTGCTTCCTAGTGTACTGTGCTGGAAAAACTGCTGAAGAAAATTCCATAATTTATAGCACTTTATTAGACTTAGAAGATGATGTGTCTTTGTTTACTTGTTTTTGCTTAGTTTTGAGCTAAGCACTGCTTTACATTGTCTTGTAAAGCATAACCATCTTAGTTTGGGTTTGAAAGCAAACTTCTAAATCAGGGGCAAATACCAGATTTTCTCAAATCTTCAGAAAGATTGGGAAATACCAGTAGATGAGAAGGAAAAAAAACAAAGTGAATAGAGTTTGTTGAAGTTTGAATACCAACTCATATAGTCATTCTTTGGGGGCTGCTGGAAGTGCACCATCACTTCTGACCTACTGAGCAAGATAGTAAAAATGGTTTCAGCAACCAGAGAAAGATTTTCTGGAAAAAAAATCAGGCACTGGCATTGATAAATTGAACTGAACTTGTGTGTGGCGGTGCGGACATGAGTGTGTCACCTACAGGATCTGCTGTAAGAACGTTAATATGTGCTTGAGCTTTCTTTCAATGAATGCTGCAACAAACAAATGTAGAATGAGATGGATTTGTTAATCTGGTTAAAAATGCAGATTTTTGATTCTTGCTTTCCTAAAAGTATCTCGTACTGTGAGCAGTACTATGTTGTTAATTTTTCTTAGTGGAGGTAAGTTTTTTTTAGAGGAAGTTTAACAGTCAAATTGCTTTTGATTATAGGTTCCATTTAGGTTAAATATTTTTCTAGAGCTTCTGCCTATAGGAAACATGATAGCTGTGAGATTTATATCCCTTTAATCTTTTGATATATTCTGAGAAGGGAACACTTTTGTTTTCATGACAGAGTGGGCTTTTGGCATACAGTTTTGAATCTATTAAACTATAGCAATGTTCTGTGGGTGTAAACTCTAGGAGCATTTTTTTTTAGGTGTGTGTGAGTGAGTGAAACTCTCAATCAATCCAAATGGTTATATTCTTTTTATTTCTCCAGAGCTGCCTCATACTGTCTGTGAAAGTCTCAGAGCTACAAGGATCACGTTTGAATTCCAGGGTCAAGTGGGCCCTGCACATAGACTCCCAGATGCCCAGACTTTCATTCTTCCAAAGCATCCAAACTTATTACCTATCCTCCTTTCTAACAGGTAGTTTTCTCTCCCATTTCACAGAGAGGCTACAAGAAATGAACTTTAATTTCTTGTCACCTATAGCAATCTGTACTCTCACCTCTTTTTTTTTTTTTTTTTTTTTTTTTTAATATAGAACACTTCACGAATTTGCGTGTCATCCTTGTTCAGAGGCCATGCTAATCTTCTCTGTAATCGTTCCAATTTGCTCTCTGCTCTGTTTAACTTTTGCTCCTCCCTGCCCCCTGTTGCATCTCTTCCTCAGAAAGATCATTGCTCTTGATTATCTTTTTTCTCTTCAAAAAAGTACTCAAGTCCCTCTTATCTTTGAAAATAAATCACTCCAATGATCTTATTCCTGTTTTATCTGCTACCTAGCTCCCTTTCCATTCTCAGAAACAGCCTTCTTGAAAGACATGCTCTACACCCACTGACCATAATAGGAAGGATAATTGTCCCCTAAAGATGTCTGTGGCTTAATCCTCAGGATGGGTGGATGTAGTTATTTTACATCAAGGTTGGCAAAGGAATTAAGTTTGCAAATCAGCTGACCTTAATATAAATATACTGTATTATACCTGTGTAATCACAGTAAAGTTACTGTGTAATCACAGTAAAGTTAGAGACAGAGTGATATGATATGATAAGGACTTAGCTGCTATTGCTGGTTTCGAAGATGAAAGGGAACCATGAGCCAAGAAATGCAGGCAGCTTCAAGAAGCTGGAGAGGGCAAGAAGATGATTCCCCTAAGCTTCCAGAAAGAAACTTGCCTACACACACTGGGGAGGGAATTCTGCTTTACTCAGTCTACCAGTTCAAATGTTAATCTCATCCAGAAGTGAGTTCACAAACACATTCCTTAACACTTGACCAGATATCTGGGCACTCTGTGCTCAGTCAAGTTGATACATAAAATTAACTATCATGAAAATCAAGATCATTGACACTTATTTTGTTGCTACATCTGATCAATAATTGTTAGTCTTTATCCTGCTTGTCTCCTCATTAGCAGTTATCTTTCTTGGCCTTATATGCTTCTCTATCTCATTTGTAAACATCATTTTCAATTCTTTAATACTGTATTCCAGCATAAAAGTCTATGTTAAGTCTTTTTTTCTCTTTTCCCCATAAACTTCATGCCTACTATTTTCTTTGCTTGAAACATCCTCTCTAACCTCAATCTCTAATCAATAGTCCTTCATCTACGTAATTCTTACCAACTCTTCAATTGTTTGCTGAAGTGTAAGCTCCTTGGGACAAACAATTTGGTCTCTTATATTTCTGATACCAGCACTGTCATGAACTCAGTTGTTGAATAAATGGGAATATATTGGCATACAAGTTTCATTCTGGGAAGAAATAAAAGGAAACTTAAGAAGCATATAGTGAACCAGATCAGGTAAAGAATAGTATCATAATAATAGGGTAGAAAATTTCCTTAATTATTTGGATCATTAATTTCTTTTGGCCTTAAGGATAAGTAGATTATTGAGCATATTCAGAAATATTATTAGAAAGGAAACAGAAGACACCCTGTTTTTTAATCTGAAACCAGGGACATTCAAGAAAATAGGAAACACTTCATTCTTTTAACAGCTTTATTGAGATGTAACTTATTTATTATAATATTCATACATTATAGTGTTACATTTATATATTCACAGATACATGAAAGCATCACCACAATTAATTTTAGATCATTTTTATCACTTTGAAAAGGCATCCTGTTCCCTTTGGCTATCACATTTCATCTTCCATTCCTACCAGCCCTAAGCAACAACTTCCAATATCAATAATTTCCCCATTTCTGATCTTTCATATGAATGACATCATATAAATAGGTGGTCTTTTGTGATTGCCTACTTTCACTTAAGCATAAAGTTCTGAAGGTCCATTCATGTTGTAGTATGTATCAATACTTCATTTCTTTTGATGGCCAAATAATACTCTTTTTTATGGATATACTTCACATTTTGTTTATTCATTCATCAGTTGATAAATATTTGGGTTGTTTTTAATCTTTTGCTATTATTAATAATGCTGCTATAAACATTTGTGTATATGCTTTTTTGTAGATGTGTGTTTTTATTTCTGTTGGGTATTTACCAGGAAGCAGAATATAATGGGTCATATAGCAACCCTGCATTTAATTGTTTTCAAAGCAATGGCACCATTTTACATTGCCACCAGCAGTATATGAGAGTTCTTATTTTTCCAACACTAGTTTTGATTTTTTCCAACACTAGTTATTACTTGAATTTTCATTTAGTCATCCTAGAAGGTATGCAGTTATATTTCATTATGGTTTTGCATCTCATGTCCTCTAGACTGATTAATGAAGTTGAGCATCTTTTCATGTGCTCATTGGCCATTTGTATGGTTTCCTTGGAGAAATATTTATTCAGAACTTTTTCCTATTTGTAAATTGGGTTATTTTTGGTTTTAAGTTATAAGTGTTCTTCAGATATTCTGAATACAAGTCCCTTATTAGATATATGATCTGCAAATATATTTTTCCCATTCTGTAAATTGTATTTTTCACTTTCTTACTGTTGTCATTGAAGCACAGAAGTTTTAAATTTTAAGTCCCATTTATCTACTTTTTCTTTTGTTGCTCATGCTTTTAGTGTGATATCTGAGAACACTTCATTGAATCCAAGGTCATAAAGATTTATTCCTATATTTTCTTCTAAGAATGTTGTAGTTTTACATCTTATGTTTAGGTCTTTGATCCATTTTTTTTATTATTATTATTAAATCATAGCTGTGTACATTAGTGCAATTGCCTGTACCCATTCTAAGATGCACCATAGATGTGGCCCCACCCATTACCATCCCTCCACCAAAACCTCCCCCCTCCCTTCCCCTTCCTTGGCCCTTTCCCCATAGTCTTGTGCTATAGTTGGGTTATAGCCTTCATGCAAAAGCTATAACATAGCTTCATAGTAGGGCTGAGTACATTGGATACATTTTCTTCCATTCCTGAGATACTTTGCTAAGAAGAATATGGTCCAGCTCCATCCATGTAAACATGAAAGAGGTAAAGTCTCCATCTTCCTTTAAGGCTGCATAGTATTCTATGGTATACATGTACCACAATTTGCTAGTCCATTCGTGGGTCAATGGGCACTTGGGCTTCTTCCATGACTTAGCAATTATAAATTGGGCTGCAATAAACATTCTGGTACAGATGTCTTTGTTATATTGTGACTTTTGGTCTTCTGG